>DWQW01008119.1:0-14263 GCA_018249695.1 Heliconius erato demophoon
AATTGAAAAAAAAATTGTATGAACGTACGTATAAAAATTTTTACGTAAAATTTTTATACCTACGTTCTCCTTATAAGATCTTTTAGTTATTTCCATTGTAACCAAACGGGTAAAATCGAAGGTAAAAACTAGTGAGGTTCACAATCATAATTTCTATAATATCTAATAGTTGATAAGGTTAATTCTAAAAAAAAACACACAATAACATTATGCAAGTACATACAGTCAGATAAAGTTAATACGACGGAACAAAAACACGGAGCGGCGCGCTCGTGCCGGGCCGCGCCTGGTACGGCCGACCTGTTGACTGTGATGTTGTGTTATGAATATATTGTAGAGTAAATATATAGTAGATTCCACCGTGACGCAGGTGTTTCACGGCTTTTGATTGCTAATGCGATGGTAGCGGGATCGACTTCAACTCGAAAGAGCAAATTATTTTTGATATTGTTTGAGACAAACGCAGCATTGAGTTGCGTTTTTCAACATGTAATGTGAAGAAACGCGAAGAGAAACGGAAAGTGGAGAACGGAGTACCTTAACGTTAGGTTATCTTTGTAGTTCCTGCTTTGTAAGGATCATACTATATTCATAGAGCAGAACATATTCTTGTTTGGAATACTCTAAATTTTTTTTTAAAGGTATATTTACAGCTATACGTCTATGTTTAAAAAAATCCGAATATTCTTCATTCAAGCGCTCTATCATAAAATTGTCAGAAGAGTCAATCTTACTCTCAGTTTCTGCGGAATTTTATTTGCTATTTTATTTTATTTAAATATTATTTGCTATAAATGAAGCAACAACAACAAAAAAACAGCTTTTCGAATGAATTATTCAACGCGTTATTATCGTTATAGTAATCTTGCATTACGATTATTTTACAAATATTTTAATTCTAGAACAAAATTTTATTTCGAACTAAAAATTATATAAGCTAATAAAGTAAACTTATACAAGAAGTGTAAACTGTTTAATTACACATATATGAAAAAAACTTGATTTTTTAACATTTTTCAAAGTGTTAATCCACACTTAACAAAGCAAAATACTTATTTAGAAAACTTATAAAAATTTGAACGTAGCGGGACTCGAAACCGACCAGGTTTCCAGGAGGCGCGGGTTCGTGAAATTTTTACATATTTTCTAAATAAGAACTTGATTTTTATATTAATGTATAGGTAGTTAAGGCTAAGCCAAAGAATAGTTAGTACTAAGTAATAAGCAAGTCATAAAAATATTACATCAGCAGTCTACCACCTGGTCACTGCGCGGCAGTAATCTTTGGAACAATACACTAAGAATTTCTTCAGAAGCTGTTAGATAACAATAGAATGCGCAGGTGTTCACATTTGTTCTTTATCAAATGCAATTTTAATTATTAAATAGATAAAGAAATTTACCACAGTTGTATATCTAAATAAATAAATCAGCTTCACGCTGTATCCCGCACACTGCAGGGTAGGCAGAGGGAACCTAGTGTTAAGACACTCCGTTCACGACTAATATTAAGCACGCAAAGGTGGCAATCGCAAGGTTAAATATATTATTAATTATTATTATTTATAGGCAAAAAATAAACTGAATAATAATAATAAATTATTTGCTCGCTTCTTTAATGCTGTTAAAATGAATAAAAAAGTACTTATTGTTTCTACAGATGCTAACCCTAAAATGGACTTAAGAATATATTGACATGACATATAGACTTTAGATACAATGTAATTACTATCCAATCAGCTTCTTTTAGTGCCAGAGCAGAGTAGACAGAGTAAGCCTAGTGTTAACACACTTCATCACTTTTCTCCTTTTTCTTTTCTTAATTATCGGGACACTGCGTGTTGAGGGTCGAAATCAACGCCGCGCTTAGTCTTGTTACTGGACTGAGAAAATGAAAATAATTCATTTCACTAAGTGGAAATCGAACCAGGACGCTGTGCCACTGCTCTACAACGGCCTCTAAATAATGAACAAAAATAATTGGTCTCAGTCAGTGTAACATAAAAGGAACTTATATCTAGAAGAATACAAAGAAAAATATTAAATGCACGGTGAATTTAAAGTAGGCTGGTGTGTTGTCTTGAATTTTTATTCCATATTACCTTATGTTAAGACTGGCCTATTTTGTTTAAGTGGATAACACGAACTGTTGAGCTGAAGGTCGTGGGTTCAAGTTACATCCGTGATAGATATTTATACGATTAATTAATTTATCTAATTAGGTATGTTTTTTTGGGTTCACGCATCTCCAGTATGTAGACAGACGTATAGTTAAGATTTGATAAAATACCATTCTCCACTTTTCACTCAATTTAAAAATATCTCACCTTTCGTGGCGGAACTCAACGCTGTGCTTTTTACTACGACAGCAAAAAAAAATATACAATCACCCCCATGAGTCTACAACGAGATTGAATCTACGACGGTTCTACTTTGATTAAGATCGAACTAAAGTAAGTTAACAATAAAGTTAAAAACTAGTTCTCACGAGTACGTAAAACATTTTAATGATGCACCTGTTATCGCGTATCGCGTATCCTAGTATATATCTATTATTTGTGGTCCTGTCATGGAGTCACGATATAACGTGTAAGATCATGATTTTGTAATAAAGTTAATATTATACATATAAAATTATGAAACATTATCATTTAACTACGTATTAAAATGTAAACACATATTAAAAATAATATCGGATTGGAACCCGCAGCGTCCTTATGTGCCCACTATACAATATCACTACAATGCCGCGACGGAAATTCGTATTAAAGAAAATGGTATTCATACTTTTCATATTTTTTTATTTCTTTTCATATTATAAAAAATATAATCATAACCGTAAGGAGCGATCGAACCCACAACCATCGCGATTACAGACAGATGGTCTCCCACTGCAACACCGCAAAAAATAGCAAAAAATCTATAAAAAAAAATTCTGGAAAGCGTAAAAGATGTTATTAGGTAATAACCGAATAAAAAACGAAATAGTATTAAACAAGTAGCTACCAACTTTTATCACATTTCAATTCAACAAAAGTTGCTTACGAAAGTGTAGGAAAGGCTCGGTGCGTGAGCTGTAATGGTAGAAACTTGGCAGCCAGCAATAGAAACTAAGTGAAATTCGATTGGACTCTTTGCAAATCTGCGAAAGGAGATTACGTACGATTGAGAGAAAACATAATTGACTGGGAAATGATATTTAATTTTAAATGTATAGTTATTATATGATACTTTTCTAAATTTAAAATATATTTTTATAATATATACAACAGGGTCGGTAGAGGAAACCTGGGAATCTAGTGTTAAGACACTCCGTTCCCATTGACACAATTTCTTTCTACACTTTCCGCCAATTGCTAGAGGCATTGTATATTTCAAATTTACATTTCCCTCAGTGGCAATCGAACTCATATCACGACATGTCGCGTGTACAGTCACACGCTTGTGTCTCTGCGCCACAAGTCACGAATGGCCTTTATATTTAATATTAAATAAGGTACATTTAATATTCTCATTTCTTCGCCCTGGTGTCGAGGCTAAGCGCGGCGTTGAGTTCCGCCACTCAACACGCAATACCTCCTGATTTCTGCGGAAAGTGGGGTGGACTTCTTAACGGGAACAAAGTGTTATCGCGTTATATTAACACTAGGTTTCCATGTTTCCTTCTGCCTACCCTACTATGTAAGAGATGCAGTGCAAAGCCAAAAAAAACTACTAAGCTTAAGTAGACCATAAAAACGCAGAAATAACAAGAAAAACTCTCAAACGCTAACAAAAGTGTGTTACTCTTAAAGTCTAAACATTATAAGTACATCATTTGCGGCATGAAGGTGGCCTCGCGCGACATGCAATAATGTGAGGTCAGGGAATAGCTACGGTGACCCCGGACCATATTTTATTCTTCATTTTATATTATACTTTAAATAACAATCTATATCTTACTTACTACGTAATTATACTTTAAATAATAATCTTCTTTAATAATTATGAAGGGTTTGTTAGGTTGAACGCGCTAATCTCAGAAACTACTGGTCCGAATTGAAAAATTCGTTCGGCTATCATCCATTTACCTAAATAGCATTGCTGTAGGTTATATTACGTCACTGATAATTATATGGAAATGACTCTTGATTACTTACATTTGACGAAGCAGGTAAAGGCTAGTATAATTATAAGAAATGACATGCTCCAGTATAATGCTGATATTCGAGAAAGTAATATTAATGATGAGGCTTGTTGTGGCGCAGCGGCACAAAGTGTGACTGTAAAAGCGACTGGTTGTGGATTCGATCCCAACTCGAGGAGATGAAATATTTACTTAAATTATATATTTCCATTTCTTCGCTCTGGTGTCGAGGCAAAGCGCGGCGTTGAGTTCTGCCACTCAATACGCAATGCCTCCAGAATCCGGCAGAAAGTGGGGAACGGAGTGTCTTAACACTAGGTTCGCTCTACCTACCCTGCAGTGTGCGGGATACAGCGTGAAGCTGATTTATTTATTATTTATTTAACAATCTATACTTCTATAATCATGATGAAGGGTTTGTTAGGTTGAACGCGCTAATTTCAGAAACTACTGGTCCGTATTGAAAAAATATTTTTGGAATGGGCTTATCATCCATCTACCCATATACCAAGGCTGTTAGTTATATTACGTCAATTCGGCAGAAAGTGGGGAACGGAGTGTCTTTTACACTAGGTTCCCTCTGCTTACCCTGCTGTGCGCGGGATACAGCTTGAAGTTAATTTCTTTAATATTAATGAACAACTACAATCTTTATTATATAGGTACCCCTTAAAGAGAGAAAAGGGTTTAGGGGATGTTTAGGAGGGATTTGTTTTGTTTGTAATTAATTATTTAACTGAATGTTGTAAGTAACAACTTAATTGTACTATTTTCTCATCTTCTCACTCACTCACTATAACTGGTTGACTGGAAGAGATCACTGATAGAGATAAGGCCACCTTTGTGAGCTACATGTTGTTAATGTTGTATTCGAGTTTAAAGTAAAATAAAAAATAATATAAATTGTAAATATATAATTCAACTAACTTTGAACGTTTGTTTTTTAACGTTTGTTTATTCCAATTAAATACCGATGACCGATAGACAATGCGTAAAGACAAAAACAAATTGTCTCAAACGAATATTTTAAGTGCCTCACTGCAAATTATTTAAGTTCGATTTCCATTCGGGGCAATAAATTATTTTCATATCCCCGTTGTTTATTTCTGCCTCTCAACACGCCATGTCTAGAATTAGGTTTGAAAGGGAAAAGGAGTATCCCGACACTACGTTAAAGGATGTAAGCATGTACTCCTGTGTGAACCTAAAAAAGAAATACTTTTCACAGCCCCAAAAAATATCAAAAGAAAAGATAGTAAGAGCGGTGAGCTTCACACATTTTAATAAGGCACAAAAACATCTCAATATCGTGTTATCTCATTTAATATAGATTATATCTGTGCTTCAGAGCACGTTGAAGCACTTACATTAAATAATTTTTTTTGACACATATTTTTATGAACAAATTTTATACAAACACTTTTAAGCCCAATGTGTAAGTTGTACTTAAGGATACTAAAACTGAACAGAGAAAGGAGAGACATGTCACTATACGATTTTTTTAGCTTTACGCTATAATCTGGACATAGCAGGGTAGGCAGAGGGAACCTGGGAACCTAGTGTAACACAGACACTCCGTTTTCCATAAGGACAACATCCCTTTCCGGTGAATTTTCATAATTAAATCTTAAGGCTTAATTCTTGAGGCACTGTTAACAATTAAACATTTCACTTCACCAGTGTGGGATTCAAACCCACAACCGTCTCATTTACAGTCACATGCTTGTGCCCCTGTGGCCTCCAACTTTACACTAAAAAGTATTTGACTGTAAACTCGATGGTTGTGGGTCCGATACTCCCTATAAAATCGAGCCAAAAATGAGAACCATATAAGTACCTTATCCCTAGGTTCCCTCCACCTACCCTTCTATACACAAAAAAACCGTGAAACTTTAAACTGTATAAAGCAACCGCGGCATATCCAATGCTTAAACACATCATATTATATCCATATACAGCACAATAACAAAGCAAAATAACTTTGTTTTGCAACTTATAATTCACTATACAAATCGTTAACCCGTATCCAAACGCATGCGCCATACTAAGTTTCATCATATTTATTCCGTACTATAGGTACTAAAGGTACTATAGGTACTATAGGTATTAGAGGTACTATAGGTACTACAGGTACTATAGGTACTAGAGGTACCTCTACATACGTAATGTAACAGGTAACAGCGTGAGTTGATCGACTGATATTGTATATTGTTGTTCATTGTAAGCTTCTATAAATATGTTTGATGTGCGTTTATACTTCTTTTATTGTTGAAAATAAATTTTGACCGAATTTGAAGAACTGATGTGTAATTTTAATTTAGACTAGTAATATTTCCTTGTAAATAGGTGTTTTAAATATCTAATAACTTCTAGTTTTGCAAATCAATCAGAGGAGACAAAATAAGATTTAAAAAAAAAAAATAAATACGTATATTATCACAAGGTTTTCACAATATCGATAACGGATTTGTCTATGATATATATAAGTATGAAAAAACTAAAGGTCGATTTAGAATTTTTTTTAAGCTTTCAAACAGTATAAATATGTACGAGTAGGTATATAACGGATTTAGCAAGATTATTTTTTATAATAAGTTTGAATTTATTTATTTTTACTATGTTGTTTATTACTTTTAAGATATTTTACACTATAATGTTAAAATGTTAATGTTTTTATAAAATACCAACTTCAGTACATTTTTTTGTACCTTTACGCATCTCCCAAATTTTTCGCAATAAGACCAAAACATAAACTACTTCCTTGAAACTGCCTCACTTATTAAACAATATGTAAAACCAAGTGAAACCGCGTATCAACATTTATATAATAACTGATACAACTGTTCGATGTTTTGTATTCCGACCACGCCTGACGTCGAGTATCACATTCCAGTTGTGACCTTCTGAACGTTGCACGTTGTATGTACAGTACGGTCAACAAGTCGTGGCCGCTCTGAAGTTAAGTTTCCTGACCTTATGCATTGTTCACTCGGGAGAAAAGTATTCAAATATTTTTTTTAATCTGCGCAGCCGTCTACAGCTAACTTCAGGGCGGCCACAACTCGTTGACCGTACTGTACGATGTGAATATATATATACAGCTACCGAGTGGGTGTACAACCCGGACTTTCAATTTTGCGAATGTCAGAAACATAGGAAGTGTTTAAGTAAGCGAAACTGCTAGTGCATATTAATGTAAAATAGAAGATATTCATACAAATAAATGTCAATTAAGGTAAGTTCATCCTTAAATTTAAAATCAAAATATTTTATATAGAATATACAAGAGTACTTAATACTGTATGCTGGATAGACAGAGGGATCCTCCCCCAATTTTCAAGACATTGCATATTGAATGGCGGAACTCACGCACTTTGTCATGTTACCATAATGAGAAAATCAAAATAAGTTATTTCTCCAAATAGGAAACCAACCCACAACCCTAACGTTAACAGTTAGAAGAGGTGCCGCTGCGCCACGACGGTATCGATATATTTATTCAAGAAATTTGCATATACCGCAATTTCTTTATATACAATTTTAATTTGTATCTAAAATCCATTGAGATTAAACTCACTTCGAACGCAATAAACAAACAAAAGGTTAATACCGCGATCGCTTCGCTAAAATATTTGAAATATTTTATGAAGCGTGAAGGCGGACGGGGAGTTTAAGACTCCATGTCGAATTGGCGAATTATTATTGTAATAGTGGAAGTTTTATTGAGTGGATCGTGAGACTTTTCATGTAATGTAATAGTTAGGTAGTTTTTGCTAGTCGAAACTGATGTTTTTTTGTTTAGAATTTGTGGTTTACTATTATATAATTTTAAATAATTGTATTAAACCAGGTATTATAATATTATAATGATACTGTCCTGTTTGGAGATTTGTGATTAAACACTGCATGTTAAGTGGCGGATTTCAACGCCGCAATATATTTCGCTACCGCGTAGAAATTAATAAGAAACACTAAGTTTACCTTATTAGTGTCTGCCCCATTAAATATGAGGAGAACAGAGAAAAAAATGTACCTAAACTATTAGTTAACTACTACAACTATTAGTTAACTACTACAACTACGTTGCTGAAAACTGTTTTTAACAACAATATTTTTTATACCAAATTGTACGTATAATTAACCAAAGTAACCTCTCGAAGTACCAAAAATAAAAAGAACAAAACATTAAAAAAACACCATAAAAAAGCACATAATGATTCACAAAAGGCAATAATAATTAACATCACACACAAAAATATCCAGCGTACGATCTCTAAGCATTTTTTTTTCTCTTCCCATACAAGTCGTGGCTCTAAAATTTATTACTCGTGACTGCAGTTTAATATGTATCAATAAAACCAGAACCGAACGCTCGCATACATATTTCATTGTACTACATTTGGAAACGTAACAAAAACATGTTTATAGCATTTTAGTGTAGGGAATTTTAAGTTTTCAGTCAATTAATATGATATATCTTAGATTTACCTCCAGAAACGCGTGGATACTCAAGTCTTTAAAACATCTGAATCCATTTTGATGAAACTTTGACTGGTCTCCGAGTTGAAGTATCACATTTTAGAAGAAAGGATAATCTCGATGTACACCTTTTAAATTTAGCACACAGGCTTAGTAGCATAAATAGATCATCAAACTTAAAAAATATTTTTTATTTTAGCTTTTCGCTGAATCTCACACACATCAGAGTAGGCAGACCCAGTGTCAAGACACTCCGTTTTCCATTTTCCGTCGAACTCTGGAAGCACAGCGTGTTGACTGATGGAACTGAACGCCGCTTCGCCTCGATACCAGAGCGAAGAAATAAAAATATGAAATATTTAATTTCCTTGGCTGGGAATCGAACCCAGTTGCATTTACAGTCACATGCTTTATTCCCCAAGCCACGACTGGCCTCAATTATTCTCCTATTCCAACAATATCATAAACATACGTAACAAACCGACAACTCCCTATTTTTTAAAATGGTTAAAAAACCAAGCCCATACACTCGAATATTTCATTGTACTTTCATTGTACTACAGTTGGAAACGTAACAATAAAATGTTTATAGCATTTCTGTTTAGGAATTCCAAAAATGATAATCCAACAATGCATAATAACACAATGAGGGAACATAATAATATTTAATTTGTATTTATATATAGTAGGTTTATGATTTTTTTTAATCACGCTGTATCCCGCATACAGCAGGGTAGGCAGAGAGAACCTAGTGTTAAGACTCCGTTCCCCACTTTCTGCCGAATTTATGATTATTAATAGTATTATTTTACTTATTATTATGAAAACATTAAAATTTATTAATCTTTATTAATAAAATAAAGAGGAAGAGTTTGTTTGTTTGTTTAAACGCAACAAGATCTCTGGATCTACTTGTCTGAATACATTTTTTTTGTTTTGTATGAAAGCTACTGACTTCAGGAGTATAGCACTCCTGAAGTCAGTAGCTTTCATACATGTATTCAGAGCTATAGTGTATAGTATAATATTATGGTAGTTAGCTTTAAACAGCGAAATAGAATAAACGCCATCGAATAGCTTAAGCCTGTGCGCTGCAACTAAAAAAAAATATAACATTTTTTTATATATTTGTGTATCATGTAGGTACCCACATGCGCTTGTTAAAACACAATTATTTAGGAATCACAATCAGATATTTTAATTTTATCAATAAGAAACGGTCAACGGTCAAAGTTTTAAAATGAACGGTCACGCGTTGCGTAAATGTTTTAACGTTATAAAAAATCATGTATTGTATCGAATATATTGTAATTCTTATTTAGAAAACGTATAAAAATCTATACTCAACACGCAATGCCTCCAGAATTCGGCAGAAAGTGGGGAACGGAGTGTCTTAACACTAGGTTCCCTCTGCCTACCCTGTTGTGTGCGGGATACAGCGTGAAGCTAATTTTTTTTTTTTTTTATAAAAATCTATTTTTTTTCCTGGATAAAATTTTGGATAAAATGCTAAACATATTGCAATCCTTTAAAACAATTACATAAACTTGACGACAGCATATATCTTCGCATAGCATTAACAATTTTAATACTTTTATTTTGATAATAATAATAATTTTTTTATTAATATTTTTCTTTGTTACATTTATTTACTTATTACTTTTGTTTATTTTAATTATTTAAGTATTTTTTCTAATAATAAGAATTGTATCTACTTATTATTCTTTTTCGTCTTATTTCGATTATTTAAGCTTATATTTTCTTACCAATCCTATTGAAAACTAAAAATAATTTCATAAATATATTTAATAAATATTAGTATAGTTTAAGCGAGCGAAGCTGCGTCCGAGTCTGCTAGTATTCATAATAAATAAGATACAAATAAAACAGATATAAAACGAAATTATATCTAGTAAGGACGGTTATTATGAAACCAAGTTTGGCTTTTAGACTCATATATTTTTAACTCTTATATGGCCATCCAATCAAAAAGTAAGTAGAGCTATGGGGATTAGATAGACAACTAAAAAAACCTTTCAAAATACTCACATAATTATATTATGTGATATGCAGGGGTACAGTTGCAGGACTGTATACGCGACAGGTTGTGGGATCGGTTTCTACTCGAGGTAATGAAATATTTCATATTTTCAATTCCTCGGCGTTGAGTTACACCACTAAACACACAAAGTGTTGTAAAGTGGGAAACTCTATCTAATACGCGGCAATTTGGGTAAAACTTCCTATTTTTTATTGACAAAAATATAACATAAAACGCGCAACAATATTAATTAACCAATATTTGATTGCATTACCGTGTCACATACTTGTGGCATTAAGTTTCACAGTCCTTGATGTCGGTTCCAAGCGGATGGCCGTTTTAGGACACCGTCACCGATCTACGAGTACGGTTACGTTAGCCAAGTTAAAGTTTTGCAATGCTTTACCAATCTCCGGTTGGGGACGACACTTCGCGTGAGAAATTACTAGAATTGAGTCTCTAGCGTAAATTCGTTGCGTTGTTAGTGATGCTAATTAGATAAAATTATTGACGTTTTTTGCAAGAACCACGGAAAAACAACGAAACGATTGATAATTCTAAATAAGTACCTACTATGTATTTAAATTGATTAGAATACCACATTTTTTGTGCAAAAGCAGTGTTAAGATTCTCCATTCCCACTTACCGCCGAAGTTTTGAGGCATTCCGTGTTGAGAGATTAAATCAACACCAAGCTTTGCCTTGTTACCAGAGAGAAAAGCGATCGAAAAAGTATTAACTTAAATAACAACTCATTTCTCCTAGTTGGGATACGCTTGTGCCATTGCGTCACTAACGACGTCCTCTACTACATTTTCATTCACAATAAAGAATTGTATATTCCAAAACGTACTTACAACCTCAACCGTATACAAAATAAATAAAAAAAATACTTGGCAAAGCATATTTGTGCCAACTACCGATATCTATGTCTGTATATGTACATTATCTCATGAGTTATTAATAGACTGCTCTCAGAGCCACACGCGGCGCAGGACCAAGACCTATTTACGACTACTCACGCTCAATCTTTCACAAATGGAACAAACATTTGCTCTTTAAACGGCATGAAAAATATCTATATTACATCATCTAGAGCACTGGTTCCCAAACATTGGTCCGCGGACCACCAGTGGTCCGTAGAAGCCGAAATATGGTCCGCGAACGATTTTAATTATATGACTGGGGATGGTGAGGCGAAGTTTGTGTTTAATTATCACAGTTAATTTTTATTATACCTACATGCATAGTGGTCCCTGCTACCAAGAATGATATAATCGTGGTCATTGATCAAGAAAAGGTTGGGAACCCCTGATTTAGAGCATACGTCCATAGCTAGCTTAGCGATTAGTATTTAAATTGGTGAATAGATGTTTTTAATTTTATAATGGACAGACCGCTTCACGCTTTTTGGCGTGATGATTTGGTGAACCGAGAAATAAAAATAATTTTAACCGTAATATTTATAACATTTCAAAATAACTAAAACCAAACCCTTGACCAAAATCTTACCTTCAATAATGTGACGTCTATCGTGACGTGAAAGTGACAGTTATACGATTTAGAGTTAATATAATAATATATGTACATTACCCTAGGATGGAAACCTATTGTTAAGATACTCCGTTCCCCACTCTATGCCGAAATGGAGAGAACTTCTAATATATTAGAAGTTCTCCACGTAGTAATATAAAAAAATTAGATCAAAATAATTTAGAAAACCAACTCACAGCGCATCCGAAGACATTCCAGAAACAATACTTGTACGTGAGCACAAACAATAAGACAAATTAAATAGCCTTCAACGAGAATGAAACTAAGACGACACTATGTGACACTGCTATTATATACAAAACAAAAATATGACTACACAGGTGGCGGTAAAGCCATGTTTGTACAACTTAATACATGTAAAAATTATTTCTCACATATTAACTATGATACAATTCTGAACATATTTTTATATGAATAATATCACAGCGACACCAAGACTGTTAAAAACGTAGATTTCGTAATGTCAAATATTTAATTGAAAATTTTAATAATTTAGTTTAAACTAAACTGAATGAAGTAGACAGATACTTCAATACTCTAAGAATATTAAGGATACAGATATAATATTTCGGATCTGGATAATGGAAAAATTCATTGATAAACTAATACTAATCAGTCAGTCAAAATGTTAAGCTGAAAATTTTAGTAAAACTTTACTAAGATATAACATGATGAAATAAATTGTGCATTGGAAGGTTCTAGTTCACACGAAATAAGTTGAACATAATCAACCCTGAAAAAAAGTTGAACATAATCAACGTCATCCGTTGCAATTAGAATCACTAATTTACAATGTACGACATATAAGGTACATGGATTTCACTACACTACACTATTTTTATAACACTCTCAAGTGTTTAAATTAGAGCATACTAATATACAGAATTCAATGCTAATTTTGATTTAATTAAATGATACATCCATATAATTATTAAAACCTTCTAAATATTTCTATATGCATACATTGGTTTCGTTCTTTCTATTTTGCATTATATTAATTTCTGCAAGCATTTGCGCCATAAAAAATTTGAAAGTTGAAAACGACGTTTCTGGTTATAAAATCAACTTATCGATTTAGATGTCTTTTTTGTAATCTTTACTCATTTCAACCTTTCTAACATACAAATACGTATAAGTATTTTATACGAGTACATGAGTCATTCACTATTCTTATCTAAATGCACTCTAAATTTTATATAGTAAACATGTAGTTGTGTTCTTTTAATATCATATCAGTTCACTATATTGTAGTTATAATTGAAGACTAAAATTTCAAGTAGCACTCGTGTCCGCTATGAGTAAAACACAATTTGATAAAATATAACCTTGTAAGTTTTCCCAAGGCACTTAATACCTTATCCAATATATGCGATAAAAGCAATTAAATGTATACTTAAGGAGATTATTAAATAATATTATTGCTATGTTTATCGTATGATTGTAATTGTTGTTGTGATTAGTATGTTGTAGAGACAAAAACTAAAAATAAGTTATTTATCTATAGATCGAAAGAGCCTAGTCAAAATCAGTCCGTTCTACTTTTTTTTTTAACTGGAGCCCAAAGTCGTACTCCGTCATATCCATATTCTAGAAGTAGAATGTCGTAAATCAACGCCGAGTTATTACGACATATCTCGGCGTTGATTTACAATACGAAAATCAAGAACTCTAGACTTTCCAATATTGAAACTCCATTAAAGTAGTGTCGTATTTTGCCTATCAAACCTCTTCTAACAAACTAGTGGGAACCCAAGTGGGAATCATCTCACCTATTCCGTTTTGTGTAAAAAAATCACTATATATATGCAAGTATTATAGGAATCGCAGTATATTCTGAAATAAATCCACATTTCTCCTCGCCGTATTGTCTGCTAAATCGAGTTAAGTGACAATTTTGACGCATAACCGAGTTTGATTCGTTTCTTTCTTTTATTCCGAGACAGCACTGGTTACGGTAACTACGGTTTCATTCATTATACTGTTGCGTCAGCAACGTTGCGATGTCCCTTTTTATACTATTTATAATCTGTATCTATAACGTTTTGAGTTTTCTCTAAAAACTA
>DWQW01008120.1:0-14261 GCA_018249695.1 Heliconius erato demophoon
CGCGCGCTCTCTATTATATATATATATATATATATATATATATATATATATATATATATATATATATATATTAAAAAAAAATTAAAAAATACATTAAACTTAATCGCAAATACATTACATATCCCATTCAAAATTTACAACGTAATTTAACACCGCCATAACAAAATGATGAATGTCAAAATGGCTCGTTATCTATCTACAACATTGGACTCTATCGTGAGTTATATGGTATACTGAATTATGTTTTATATGTTGTGCGCGTCGATTTATTGGCCGATACGTTTGTTTACGGTCCACGGGAATATAGTAATTATTGAAATTTACTGTTTGTATCTTTTGGGCCGTACGAATTTGTAGTAGAATATATATGAGTATGTATATTCGTATACGAGTGTAAATATATAATGTCAAAGACCAGTCATGGCGCAGGGGCAGAAAGTGGGACTGTAAAACCGACTGGTTGTGGATTCACACTCGAGGAGATGAAATATTTACTTAAATTTATATTTCCATTTCTTCGCTCTGGTGTCGAGACAAAGCCCGGCGTTGAGTTCTGCCACTCAATGAATCCAGAATTCGGCCGAAAGTGGGCAACGAAGTGTCTTAACACTGGGTTCCCTTTACCTACCGTGCTGTGTGCGGGATACAGCGTGAAGCTGATGATGTGTTTAAAAATATATATATAAAAAAAATAAAGACAAATGTGTATACTGCAGCGTAGGGGCAGAGGGAACATATTGATAAGACATTCCGTTCCCCACTTTCCGCCGAATTTTTCGAGGTATTGCGTGTTAAGCGAAGAAATGAAAATCTTAGGAAAAAATAATAAATTACCTCGTGTGGGGATCGAACTCACAACCGTCGCGTTTCAGTCACACCCTTGTGCCACTGGGCCACGACACGGCCTTGACGACGGATTTTTAAATATATTATAAAATCAGGATCTTTTTTTTTTATTTATATTTATATTTTAAAACTAGTCATCTTTCGCATTTTTGTTTCTGTGGACTTTAAGACGTAAACGTATGAGTGCTTTTTTCCGACATGAAACTCCGTTCCCAATTATTACACAATTTTCGAGATATTATTTATTAAGTGGCAGGACTCAACGCAGTGTCTTACTTATTATCAAAGTGAAGAAAATAAAATAATTCCATTACCTGCATATTTATCGCTAGTTCAAAAAAATCAAAAAAGTATAATTACAAGTACATACGTTTTACAGAAATATATAATAAGCAACGCTCTACTGCAAAGCGCTTTGAATGTTTGACAAGGCTCATTAATTTTCCTCCATAAAATAAAATGAAATGGTGGTACGTTACATGGGACGCTTAACCCTGTGAGTGGTTTCATGTCATTTTAAAATATATGCCGTGTTTTTTTAGCTTCATACAATATAGAGTAGGAGAGCTAGTGTTAAGGCACTCCGTTTCTCATTTTATGGCGAATATTCGGAACAATAAATTGGGCATACAAGCTGAATTAGACCATTTCATTTATGTATTTTTTTAATTAAGTTTAATTATATATAATATATATTTTTAAATATAAGTATATATAGCTTCTCGCTGTATTCCGCACATAGCAGGGTAGGTAGGGGCAACCTAGTGTTACAACACCATTCTCCGCTTTCCGCCGTCATTTCAAAACGTAAGGTGTTGAGGACCGTAAGGAGTGGCGGAATTTCACGCCGCTCTCTGCATCGAGCAAAGAAACTAAAATATTAAATATTTTAATATTATGTTTAATAAGAGGCTTAATGTGCTTTTGGGCTTGGTGCCTTAGTGTTGCTACTGTATTATAAATAATTTCTGCGAGAGAGAGTATCGTGGTTTTGCTGCAAATGAAGTACATACTGGGGGAAATACTGTCACAGAAATATTTAAGTTTCGCTTTTGTTCAGTATAACCTTGCTTCTCTAATTACAAATCCCACAATTGGTAATGTGTCTGATGGCCACTTGGATGACGTAAGAATATTTAGGATAAATTAAGGACCTTTTCCAAAAAAATATTAATTTATTTTAGATTTTTCAAAATGTTAGGCCAAGTGACCCATAAGTAAAGATGGCATATCCCGCAATCTGCCTAATTCTGGAGGCATTGCGTCACCAGAGCTAAGAAATAGAAACACGCTGTATCCGACAGAGGGAACCTAGTGTTAATTCTGAATTCTGGAGGTATTGCATGTTGAGTGACGGATCTCAATGCCACGCTTTGTCTCGAAACCAGAGCGAAGAAATGGAAATATAAATTAAAATAAGCATGTCGTCCTCGATTGGGTATCGAACCCACTACCACTACCAGTCGCGTATAGATATACACTTTGTACCCCTGCGCCATGGCCTCTATAAAGAAAAGAGTGTAGAGCGTGGAGCGTTGAACGTTGAGTGTTAAATATAATTTTCGAATTAAATACTTAGAACAAGTATAAATATATCTTGACACTATTATTTTAGTGCCACAATGTCACAATTGAGGGGGTTGCACATAACAAAAGATGTTATTACAATACTATTAAGGGAGAGTTTGTTGTTTATTATAAAGCTGAAAGTATGGTTATAGACATTGGATATTCACCTTGCATTAATTAAGAAAGTTTATTATTTTATTTAACTTTGAAATTTTAAATGTTACACCAGAGGTGCAATATATTATACACTAATACAAGTCTTCTGTTAGTATGTAATATTGGGTTAATATTTTCAAACGATTTTGAAATAAACCTAATAACAAGTAAATTTACTTCTTTTATGGATTCGCCAAAGTAGACTTTCTTGTTATAAACACAAAGGCTTCACAAATCACTTTGAATTCACAAAACTTTAAGAAAGACAGAGTAAAAATTCAATATTGAAATCCATACTTCAAAATTTGAGTTTCAGTTTGGTGCCAACCGATAAAAGTCGTCTACATTTAATGGCGCGGAGAAATAGAAGAAGTTTGTCGGCAGGATTTATTTTTCTAAAGAAAATATATTTTTTTGGAAATTCTTACTTAAGTGTTGCCATTGATATCGATGTTTGTTATAATGAAGTTGAAATCTGTTGGCGAAATCTTTTCTTAATAAAGTGCGTTTTTTTTATATTCATCAGAATGGAATATTTATAGGATCCCTTTGTTGTCCGTCTGTCCGTCTCTCAAGATCATTAACCTCGAGATCACGCGGAGGAATCAAGCTTAAACCAAATATTCAAGTCTATAGTTCCTTCAGCATAGTAAAAATTGAGCTTCTTTTATCAACACAATCAAAAGATTCAATTTATATGAAATTTGCCGCATAACCAAAACCTACTATAGGGTACTCCTCATAGACTTAAAGTTGTTAAATTTAGAATGAAGTGAGAACTTATAAAATAAAGAAAGAAAACAAAACGAAAAAGTGACAATTTATAGATATTTCATTGAATAAAATTACAAATGTATTTGTATTTCATTTCATACAAAACTAGTGCATATATAGACAAACAAAAATTTGACAAATTTTATAAGTTATAATTAACCTGAAATTAGTACGGAACCGTTGGTATTTACCGTATGTATTTGTCAATCATTCAACAGTCATTTTATTATTCAAAAACGAATTTCTGAAAATTATCAATACTTTCAAATATTTAAATGTAAGCTTGTGATTTAATGATTAAATAATTATTTTGAAATTACATTAAGTAATTCGCTCAAAATATTTATAAAAATATTTAATTAACCAACCAAATATTTGAGGCCAGTCGTGGCGCAGGGGCACAAAGTGTGTCTGTTAAATCGACTGGTTGTGGGTTCGATCACCACATGAAAATATGAAATATTTATTTACATTTATATTTTCATTTCTTAACTCTGGAGTCGAGGTAAAGCGCGGCGCTTAGTCCCACCACTCAACACGCAATGCTTCCAGAATGCAGCGGAAAGTGGGGAACAGAGTGTCTTAACACTAGGTTCCTCCCTACCCTACTGTGTGCGGGATACAGCTTGAAGCTGATAAAAAAAAAACAAAATATATTTATATCATTATTTGTTTGTACAAAACAATACAGAAAATAAATAAATAATTAATGAATGTAAATTTATTGTATTTCATATTAAGTGGAACCGGTTATTAAATTTCATTTGATTCCCTATAAAGTCCAATTGGGAAGTGAACCGTAAAAATACAAATTATCAAAATCTTTATCAAAGGTTCCAATGAAGGGCTATTATAAAATGAAACTAATTTTGTTCATGAATTAATTTCAACTTAATTAAATTTCTATTTTTCCTTATTTAAGAATCTTTGTTTTTCACTCCACTTTAGCTTTTTGATAGAATTCGGGACTTTTCGTGTGAAATGATGAATGCGTTCAACGCTGCATTTTGTTCTATGCTTAGAGCCAGATAAAAAAACAATGCAATCCCAAAACTAAGTATCGTTTTTTTTATATCATCTTATCGTATTTATATCGCAGCGTTAAGAGTTAAGACTCTCCAATCTCCGCTTCCTGCCTTAATTCAGAATAATGCGTGTTATGCGAGCGGTGAAATAATACCTTCACTTGAGTGGTGATCGAATTCACAACCATCGTGTTCACATTTCCACTGCACCACGATATCCTGCCTTTTCAATTCAAAATAATTTTGGAATTAATCTTATATCTTAAATAGTAAAGCCTTCCATTCCAATACACGAGGCACCATACGATATACTCACTGCCACTCCAGTATAGGTATATGTTCGTAGAAGATAAGACGAGCTTTACGTGCTCTTGAAGCCACAGAGACAGCTGATCATTTAAGCCATACAAGTACATTCGATCGAGTCAAATTTAGTTTGGTTTAGAAATTTAGAAATGAGCTTATTTTATTGCACGGTGTGTGTTTAAATAGTGATAGTATCCTACTGAAGAATACTTAGGTAGGTAGTAAAAATTTAGTTTCTTGAGTGGGGATCGAACCCATGACCTTTCGCGTTTATAGCCGCATGCTGGTGCCCCGGTACTACGACTGACCATTTCCTATAGATCTTGTCAATAAAAGATGCAACAGCTTATGACGATTTTAAATTGGTGGAATTATACGTATAACTTTTAACTTGTATGTACGTATGTAGCGTAGGCGTTGGTTCTCTGGCCTAAATCAAAATTGAAATATTCTTTAGTAAATTAGATAAAAAAATACTCAAATGGTAAATACGGAACCCTTATAGCATCACTTTGTTGTCCATCTGTCTATATGTCAAGACCATTTATCCCAAGATTGCGTGGAGATATCAAGCTGAAATCAATATCAAATATTCAAGTTCAGATTTAGTTTCCAGTCTAACTCACTATTGTGATAATTAAAACAACTATAAATTATTACTTTTCGGATTTTTTTCTTAACTTGATCCTTAAGTTCTCAGTTCGTGTAAAATTCTATAACTGTAGGTCCACGGTAAGTACTCTATAGGTTTAGATTACGCGGCGAGTTTCATACTAAATGCAGCAAAATCAGTTTCACGCTGTATCCCGCACACAGCACCCTGCTGTAGTAGGCAGAGGGAACGTGTTAAGGCACTCCGTTCCCCACTTTCCGCCGAATTCTGGAGGCATTGCGTGCTGAATGACGGAACTCAACGCCGCGCTTTGCCTCGACACCAGAGCGAAGAAATAAAAATATAAATGTAAATATATATTTCACTTCCTCGAGTGAAAGATAGTTAAGTGAAATAATATGATTATGTCAATTGGATATCATATTCAAAAGAAAGTTAAATCTAATTTATGTATCTGCTCACCCACTTTACCGTTCAATAAAAAAAAATATTATTAAAAAAAATTATAAATTTGGAACCACCTCATTACTAAGCAACTGTATAAAAATTTGTGAGGTTAAGACCTCTTTCAAGAAAAATATAATTATGAAACTTTGAAGGTCCTACTCGAAAAGGTTCCTGGAAACTGGTTTATAAACAGAAGACAAAAATTTCATCGTAATTTTTTTACTTTTAATTTTTTTGTAAATAATTTCTTCATAGAAATTGTATTTTCCAAAAAGAGGCCGTATAAAAATAATATTTTTCATTCCTTATTTCACTTGAAATTAAACATGGAGTTTATTGTTTATTTAATAATAATAAAATCAAATCAAATCGAATCAGCTTCACGCTGTATCCCGCACACAGCAGGGTAGGCAGAGGGAACCTAGTGTTAAGACCGTTCCCCACTTACTGCCGAATACTAGAGGCATTGCGTGTTGAGGGGCAGAACTCAACGCCGCTTTTTTATGATATTTAATATAATATTGATTAATAGTAGAATTTACGTATATTTATAATATTTCGGTAAGTCATTACCGTACCTAAGAAGCAAATTATTTTGCACAGAAAGTAATGACATGAAATATTACAAATTAAATTATTTAAATTTGAATTAATAAAAATTATAGATTTTATGTGTTACTTACTTAAAAAAGAAAATGGGCATTTATAATTAAAAAAAAATTATAATAAATCAGCTTCACGCTGCATCCCGCACACTGCAGGGTAGGCAGGGAACCTAGTATTAAGACACTGCGTTCTCCACTTTTCGCCAAATTCTGGAGGCATTGTGTGTTGAGTGGTGGGACTCCACGCCGCTCTTTGCCTCGAAACCAGAGCGAAGATAGAGAAATATAAATTTAAATAAATACTTCATTTCCTCGAGTGGGGATCGAACCCACAACCGTCGCGTTACAGTCACACATTTGTGCCCCTGGGCCACGACGACCTTTATAATTTTAAAGAACAGAATTAATCAGTTTCCATATACATATAACCTTTGCTCTATACAAAGACACAAGGGTCGTCTTGTTAATATAGACAAAAATAATATATTGCTTAATATTTATAGTTTCATGGAGGTAATTGTACTAGGTGTATGTATCGGACTAGTAGACTCGTATAACGTCTATAATATAAAATTAAATAATTTTATATTAATATAAAATGAAAATATAAATGTAAATAAATATTTCATTTCCTCGAGTGGGGATCGAACCCACAATCAGTCGATTCTACAGTCACACTTTGTGCTCCTGCGCCACGACTGGCCTCAAATATGATATCGGAAGTTAATTAAGTACGTTCTTGGCTATGTATATACTTGTGAGATTAACCAGAGGTCAGTCGTCGAGTCGCAGGGGCATATAGTGTGACTGTAAATGCGAGTGGTAGTGAATTCGATCCCCATTCGAGGGAATAAAATATTTATTTAAATGTATATTTTTATTTCTTCTCTCAGGTATCGAGGCAAAGCACGGCGTTGGGCTCTACCACTTAGCACGCAATGCGTCTGGTATTCGTCGGAAAGTCGGGAACGGAGTGTCTTAACACTAGGTTCCCTCTGCCTACCCGGCTCTGTGTGGGATACAACGTGAATATCGATGTAATTTATAATTAGTTTTAATTTGATTACTTTCAATAAAAGCTATAATGTTTATTGTTTGATAGCTGGAAAATAAAATATTTCACATTCCTCTTCCAATAACATATTTTATTCCAAACTAATGCATAAATTACATATAAACAATAATAAATTTAAATCGAGCGCTATAACTGATGATTGGTGTATAGCGATCCTCTTTATTGGACTTATTTATGTATGTATTCATATAAACAGTGACTTGCTCGCGAGTTTACCCGCTTGAATTACCCGTTTTTTTTTCAGCTTCACGCTGTATCCCGCATATAGCAGGGTGGGCAGAGGGAACCTATTCTTAAGACACTTAATTTCCCACTGTCCGCCGAATTTTCGAGGCATTACGTAAGGCTTTAACAAATGGGAGTGAAGTAACAATAAAATATATCTTGAGAGCATTCTTTTTTCATGTAAGAAGTCACTATAAGTGCGTTGCCAATATATATTAGAATGCTGGCACAATTCGGTTAATAAAAAAAAGAGGCTGTCGTGGGGCAGGGGCACAAGCGTGTAACTGTACAAAACGGTTGTCGGTTCGATTTCCACTCGGGAGAATGAATTATTATTTATTGATATTTTAATTTCTTCGCTCTGGTACTAAAGCCTCCCGAATGCGGTGGAAAATATAGATTACACTCTCTCACACTAGGTTCCCTCTACCTACCCCGCTGTGTACAGCGTGACTGAAGAAAAAAATGTATTACGTAAATATAAAGATTAGTTACCAAGAGGCCAGTCGAGGCGCAGCGGCGCAAAGTGTAACTGTAAAACCGACTGGTTATGGGATCGATCCATACTCGTGGAGATGAAATATTTACTTAAATTTATGTTTCCATTTCTCCGCTCTAATGTCGGGGCAAGGCGCGGCGTTGAGTTCTGCCACTCAACACACAATGCCTCCAGGATTCGGCAGAAAGTGGGGAACGGAGTGTCTTAACACTAGGTTCCCTCTGCCTACCCTGCTGTGTGCGGGATACAGCGTGAAGCTGATTTTTTAAATTACCAAATCGGGTAAGCACTATAGCGTTTCAACTTTGTAAAGCCAAATTGCGTATTCAACAATCTATTCAAGTCGAGTGCCATAACGAATGACGAATGTTCGTTGCATCACCTATCTAGACTGCTCTCTCAATGCAATTTTATTTTATTTTCAGTATCAGTGGTAAAGCAGTGGCACAAGTGTGACTGTAAACGCGACAGGTTGTGGGTTCGATTTCCACTCGAGGAAACGAAGTATTTATTATTCTCATTTCTTCATGTATAATTATTATTATTTAATATTTTCGTTTCACGTGGCGTTAAGTTTAATACGAAAATAGAGAGTGAAGGATCTTAGCATTAGGTTCCCTCTGCCTGCTATGCGGGATACAGCGTGAAGCTGAATAAAAAAAGAATAAGGATATTTTTTTAAGTATTGTTGTTGAGCTTAAGTTAAATTATGTCTTATTATTATGATTAAATTAGTTAATTCATAAGCCTTTATATGTATAAATATCTCTGGTTACATAATAAAAAATATATTAAAAACGAACGAACCAACGAACAAAAAAATAAACCATTTTGTTCAAACCTCAACTTAGGAAAACATCTAAAAATATCTAACATTTCATCCAAAAATCGCATCTAGCACTTCGTCTTGTTCGTGTCTATTAGGAGGAGGAACTTAAAACGGTCATTTATACACCTCCTCTAGTTATTTGTTATCGCAGATGAGCATCCCTGTACATTTTATTGCTCCATTGTTGGCACAGTGAGTGATGGCCCCTCTTACCCCCTCCAGAGGTATACAACGGAGTTCCGACGAATTCAGACAGACGTCATTAATTTAATTTATTTTGAGATATAGAAGTAGAAGCTTGGAATATTTTTCGGTTTTCGGATGTAGGTATGTTTGTGCATGTTTCTTTTTTTTATTCAGCTTCATACTGTATCCCGCACACAGCAGGGTAGGTAGGGTGAACCTAGTGTTAATACACTCCGTTTCTCACTTTCCGCCAAATTTTGGAGGTATTGCGTGTTGCTTCGACACCAGAGCGAAGAAATGTAAATATATATTTAACTAAATATTTCATTTCCTCGAGTGGGGATCGAACCTACAACCAGTCGCTTTTACAGTCACTTTACTTCACTTCTATTTATTTGTTTTTAGGGTTCCGTACATCAAAAGTAATCAAAACTAAAGTAATAATTTGTACTACCTTTAACCTACAATCTTGAAATTGGTACGGACGCCTCAGTAAGCGAGTCCTCAGAGCTACTCGCACTTAACTGTTTTTGTTTAGAAAATATTTGGGCCTGCTTATAACTATTATGAATTAATTTCAAGAACAAAATTCAAAGGTAGCACTGGAAAAATAATTTTAAATTTGATTAGGTGGAGACTGGAGGTGAACATTTATGCACATTGAAAGCCCCTTAAGCCTAGACTCCGGTCGGAAATCCCAGGCACTGCTCCGATCTCAGCTCTCTGGCAACGTGATGGGGCTGGCACCTGCACGCTGAATAGTTATTTTCTCTTAATAAGATTATCTTCTTTTCAACTATAATAAGTAGTTTCTGAGATCAGCGCGTTCGACCAAATAAATTCTTTGTCAGTAAAATAGAAATATTGACATAAGTTTGCGATCCTCTTCGACATTCATTTCGCATAATCAAAACGACAGCCAATGTTTTAATGGACTATCCTTAAACTTCCACTGTAATATAAAGCAATATTTTCTTATTTTTATTTCAGCTTCACGCTCTATTCCGCGCATAGTAAGGTAGGCATAGAGAACCTACTGTTATATATGATATTCCGTTCCCATTCAGACACTTCCGTTCTCCACTTTCCGTTTGTGGCGAAACTCGACGCACGTCTCGCTGCCGGAGTAAAAAACATGAAAATATTTAAAAAATCTAAGCCAGTTATACGATACACAATACACTTAACTAACCAAAAACGAAAGAGCGATGTAAAGTAACGCATTTCCTTACACAGTCCACGTCAATATAATTAGAGCGGACACGAGCCCGAAGGAGCGACACCGGAGAATTTACTTCAACGTTCATTTAAAATGTTAAAACTGACCTTTTTATAATTTAATCGTATCTTTTTTTTCCCTCTCCGAATAATTGGTGCCATATTTTATTTCTGCGTCTGCGTTTTAATTAAAAGGACTGTGTCACTGAACAAAGAGTTTTTTAGAAGGTCGATTGATGATATGGTATAAGTGATATTTTGAACTGTCGTGATGGTTGTGGGTTCATGGCAAATAAAGTAAATTCGTATTTGCTTCAGAGTTCCTGACGAAAACGTTGTAATACACAAGAAAACGGAGAGAGAAAGATTAAGAAAAAGGCAGTTCTTAAAGCTAATTATACTAGTAAAATAAAAATATTTTAAAAATATTAAGTGTAAATAGGAGTGAAGCTGAGCGAAGTGGAACTGAGCAAAGCTATGTTGCAAGAGAAAAGCGAAAATTTCGTGAAATTTTCTGCTTTGTTCGCACGCACTGGTTTAGATTAGTCAAAGTTCAATCTGTGCGCTTGAATTTCAGAACTCTATGGGACACATTTTGACCATTTACTCAAAAACTACAATTACAATTATCACCAAACTACCATGTCGTCCATAACGTTCCTGTATGTAATAAAATTTCGGAGCTGTAGGTTTAACAGTCTAGGAGGAGTAGCATTACAACGAAACACATTTTTGACCAGTAAGAGTTTCGCTTCGCTCAGCTCAATAATAATTCAAATTTTTTTTTTACATTTCGCGTATTTACTTAAAAATATTAAACATTTCGCTGTTCTAAGGATCTGACATGCTATAGCTGTTATGATGACTGGCACATTTGCGTACACAAAGATCGTTGGGTATAAGGATAAATCAATTTATCATTTCCACGGCAGAAATAGGATCTGATGGGTGCCGAGTCGGAATAATAATTCTGTTTCTCACGTTTTATAAACATTTTTATTACTTATTTCATTTCTTATCATTAGAATTTGAAATTAAATTTTATGAAATATTAATATTTGCTTTTTTTTATATAGGTAATTTTATGAAAAATTAATATTTGCTTTTTTTATATAGGTATAGTTAAATTGTGTATTTATAGCTATATAGGAAATAAAATGCGATGTTCAGCTCAACACGCAACATCTTGGATCCCGAAGAAAAATCAAGAACGGAGTGTCTTTGCACTCGGACCGAACGGACTGTCTCTCTGTCGCTGTATAAAACATGAAGTTAACAAAACGTTATATTTTTATAGCTTCACGCTATATCCCTCATATAGCGGGTTAGGTACAGAGAAGCTGGGAACCGAGAGTTCAAACACTCCGTTCCCCCTTAACACTTAATTCTAAAGACATTGCGTGTTGAGTGGCCGTACTCTAAGAGGCGCTTTACTTTGTAAATAGAACGAAGAAATTAAATTAATAAATATTTTTTTCCCTTATTGGGGACGGAACCCATAACCGTCGCGTTAACAGCTCCACGCTTAGTTTGTCTTATAAATATTGTAAAAGGTTCTAACTAATTTGACTAATTTAGTGTTCTTCGTGTTACATACATATTGTGATAGAGTTTAACTAAAAAAAAATTGCCATATATATTTTGAATGAAGTAAATACTAAAACTCTTATCTGATTGAGGCCAGTCGTGGCGCAGGGGCATAAAGTCTGACTGTAAAACCGAATGGTTGTGGGTTCAACTATATTCGATCTCCACTCAAGGAGATATTTACTTAAATTTATATTTCCATTTCGTCCCTCTGGTGTCGAGGACAAGCGCGGCGTTGAGTTCTGCCACTCAGCCCGCAATGCCTCCAGAATCCGGCAGAAAGTGGGGAACGGAGTGTCTTAACACTAGGTTCCCTCTGCTTACCCTGCAGTGTGCGGGATACAACGTGAAGCTGATTTAGTTATTTTTATTCTTATCTAAATAAGTTTTAGTAACACAGTAAAAGTACTACACGAAAGCTCCCAAATATAATATTAAATTTCATGTAAACAAAGTAAGTAAATATTCATTGAAGAGATCTCAGTATTATTTGATTAATATTATTTAATCATATAAACAACCGTTATTTATGCTTAAATATAAGAAATATTTTATTCATTAAGTTAGCGAAAAAGAAAATTAGGAAGATAATTTTGAATTTGCATTGAACGAGGACTTCATTAATTCTTACTTCAATCCACGTAAATCTCTCTTGGGGAGAATCTACACTTTATGGTTTAATTGTGGGATGGAATCGATTTATTTGGACCGGAAATTATAGAAGATTCTTTTGACGTACTTTTTTATAAGTAACCAAATTAAATCAGCTTCACGCTGTATCCCGCACACAGCAGGGTAGGCCGAGGGAACCTAGTGTTAAGACACTCCGTTCCCCACTTTCTGCCGATTTCTGGAAGCATTGCGTGTTGAGTGGCAGAACTCAACGCCGCGCTAAACCTCGACACTAGAGCGAAGAAATGGAAATATAAATTTAAGTAAATATTTCATCTCCTCGAGTGGGGATCGAACCCACAACCAGTCGATTTTACAGTCACACTTCGTGCCGCTGCGCCACGACTGGCCTCAGATCATCAAGTAAACAAATAGTATATAATATATTTATACATAAATATAAATAAATAATATATTATTTTCAACACTTTTCTTTTAGAAAAATGAAAAATATATTATTTAAAATTAATTATGTGCAATCCCACAGCGTTAGGAGTGTCCTTTAAACTTGGCCAGACATTTTGGTACTTATAATATTAAGCGGCAGTGTGCAGCCGTTGTTCCAGCCTAAATTCGGGTTCCGTAGGGCAGGGTGTGTGACTAAGATATCTTAGTGACAGAATACTCTCTTCTCTGCTTAACCGGTATTGCTGTAAAAGGCAGCAAGCTTTACAACCCAACAGTATAAATAGTGTATATAAAAATTTACATTAAAATTTTGAATGTAAAGTATCATTAGATTCACAGATTGTAAGTCAACATTGTGAGAACTATTATACTATATTAAGTTTCGTAGAATGGGAAGTATTTATAAAAATAAAACAAAACTTTTTTAACAAATTGACCGTAGCGTTTGGTTCTCCGTTCTCTCTCACTCCCCGTTAGGGATTCAGCGTGAAGCTAACCTAAGTTTTAAAAATTAATTTCGACAATAAAATACAGCAAAAACAATTTTTTTTAAAACATATTTTTTCGAAGTTAAAGGCTACCGAGTGTAGTTAGTACCCCAGTGACTTTTGTTGGACAAATTATCTAGTGTTCGAGATAACCCGAAAATGACTACCCCTTAATAAATTGTCCCCCCCCCCCTCCTCCCCCCTCTCCACTTTAGATAGTATATACTTTTGCAAGTTAAGCGTTGAATGAAAATATTTTAATTGCTTGTCTTCTTTAAAATAAATCTCGTGAATTTTATTATTCAAATGATTCTCTTAATTACAATGAATATTTTAATTCAGTTGTTTTTCTTGTTAATGTCAAAATTTACTGTGACCTATTTTTGGTTTGTGTTTTTTTAAGCTTCACGTGAAATCTTGCATGTAGGCAGAGGGAACTTAGTGTTAAAACACTCCGTTCTCCACTTTTGACCTAATTTTCGGGATACTACCTGTTGAGTGGTGGAATTCAACGTCGTGTTTTGTCTCGTTAGCAGGGCAACGAAATGAAAATGATTAGTTCCCTGGAGTCGTCAATTGAGCTATCAACGACGAAATCCTATTTTGACTTATCTCTATATATAATAAGACAGTAAAAATATTTTGTCTGTACATTTAGTAATTTTGACTGAAATGGATAGAGGGACACTTAAAAAGACTAATAGAAAGCAAAAAGATTTTTTTTGAATTTCTT
>DWQW01008121.1:0-14260 GCA_018249695.1 Heliconius erato demophoon
AGTTTATACAAAATCATTCTGTATACTAAAAGTAAATGAAAGCTTGGTGCGATTCAGAAAATACCATTAAAACTTTTGATTTTTATACCAACATGATTTTCTTTTGTTGTTCCTTACATATTTACCTCCTTTGTATTCGACACATAATCATAATGTCCAGTACCTTTTTTCTTAAGTTACTATTTTCTTCAGTGCGACGACTATTTCTACTTAAGTAAGAAATACACTGACAATTATATTTTAAGTCGTCTATTATTATTATGACCTAGTGTGTGTGTTGGTCGTACTTCAGTGTACAAGTATTGCATATTTTAAAAATATACTGCCTTTCCAGTAGTACTTATATCGGATATCGGAATTAATAACTATCAAAATCGACATTAAAGATTCGGACAATTTTGGAAATGGCGGAGTCTGCGTGAGACTTGTCAATGACAGGATTTTTATTTTATCTAGCCGAGTTTAGATCTATAATCGAAATTATCCGAATATATTCGGGAATTCTATATCCGTAACCGAAAAATTATCCTTATATCCGTATCACGAACCGAAATGCTACAGCCACATATATACAGCAATATACAACTTTAACTACGAAATATTAAAACTAGAATTTAGCACACATTGAATGTTCACTTGCCGCACTTCATTTGGATTAAAGGTTGAATGAACGTCTCATGTTGAAATGAAATATCGCCATCTAAATACATGAGAGTGATAAAGTTAATAGTTTGTTATTTAATTTTAAGAATCATGTACTATTTGTTTTGTACTTCAAATTTATACTTTGTATGAAAAATTGGACATAAAAAATATTATATAATACTAAATGGAATGAAACATTTGTCTAAATAGAAAAACATGTTCTGTCCATGTTTCTGATTTAAAACCATCATATTCATATATCTTTAATTTAGTGGTTTTATTTTGGCATAAAATAATTATATTAATAAGACGTGTAAATATAGAGTATGAAATAATAGTTAGCAGAAAATCATGAAGACCGACACCTTGTGAGCACCTTCAACGAAGTGAAAATAGCACGCAATGGACACCACGAAAAAAGCAAACTAATAAAAAAAATTGAGAGGACAAATCGCAGTGAAGCTAAAAATAATTAAATTCAAAAATCTTAAGGTTCTCGAGGGTTATCGCATCACATTTTTTATTATATCTACTTTCTATGATTTCATCTTACTTACAGGAAAGTCAGGAAGATTTAGAGCAGCGTTGAAAGATTTTTGTATCGGTGTGAAACGGGATTTTGTAACATTTGAAGTAAAAAATCAGGATTTTTCCGCTAAATGTTGGACAAAAAATGAGGATTTAATTTATTATTTATCCATTTATTTGACTCTTAAATAAAGTTTTCAATGGTCATAGATATCAATTAAAAATGTTTTAATGGCAAAACGTTCCTATACTAAAACGATATTGTTTTGATAACTCACGAATATACTTATTTTCTATTTCTATGAAATGATTAAAATTTTTAAGTAATAAAATTTAAATCAAAATTAACATCAAAATTTATAAGTAATAAAGGATATCTTACAGTACGTTGATTACTCCGTAAAAGGCGGGAAAATACCTTTCCCGATCGGAATTTAATTTTTCGGTTAAAAATCGGGACATTGGTAACGCTAATTCACATTTCAGAGTCATGTAACTTTGTTCTACACTTCTCGACCAAACAAAACCAAACCGCTATTCTTTGTATCTTACTCCAGTGGGCGCAAGGGCACAGCCGTGAAATTGTCAACACGACAGGTTGTGGGTTCGATTACCGTTCGAGGTAATTAAATATTTTCATTTCTCCGCTCTGGTGTGACGCTACGAACTCTCGAATCAACGCTCCGCAAAGCGCCATTCACCACGCTTTGGCTCCACAATTCAGCGAAAAGTGGAGAGCAGAATGTATTAACACTAGGCACCCTCTATCTATCCTTAGATATACGTAAAGCTGAAAAATAAACTTTGATGATCCGATTTAAATAAAACAATACTAAATATAATAAGGGAAATATACCAAAAATCCAGTAGTAAAAACTCAGATTAGCATCGTTTTGGGTTGTAATTATATTACAATGATTGAAATGGTTCCAATAAGAGTTATTCACAAATATATATCTTCTTAATTGAAATATTGCATTTAATATTTCTTACTAATATATATGCCATAAAACACCTATTCTTTTTTGTTTTAATAATAGATCTACTTACAGTGAAAAATGAACTGGTAAATTTGATCACAAGTAGTGCTTTATATAACTAACTAAGCTCTTGTTTAAATTGACATAAATAACACAAATACTAATGTTAATATTTATATTAATTAGTATTTATTACTTCTGATTCCATTTTAGATTCGCTTACTCAATTTTTAAATAGCCAGAAATATTTCAAATATTTATCATTCTTTTTTTACTTGATTGTCTATAAAAATTTGTATTTTCTTGTTAACTTTGTGTTCTGGACATCAGGTTTATATTATGAAAATATTGTGCTGTCATTGTCTGCAAAACTTACACATTTGCAGAGCAAATAGTATGGAAATAAAACAATAAAAGGTGAGTGGTAGTCATCATACATTGATTGGTAAATAGATATTGAGTTTATAATTGATTTTGGAAACAATAGAACACATTTTGTATGACTCTAACCAGAAATAATATTATTATTTTGTGGGAAATAAAAAACGATTATCATTGCAAATCTATTTTAAATTAAATTCCTACTGTATGAGTATTCTAGTCATAATCCTATGTGGATATTAACAATAGGGTGGGAAGTGCTAAATAAAAAAAAATATTAAAAATAATATTTTCTACCACATGATTATTTTATGTAATCTTGGGAATAAATTACAATAACATTTTGATGATATCTATTTTTCACTTTCTGTACCACACTTGGATAGTTTTCATTCTCTTGACCTTCTTTTGTAATTGCAAGACTCCATAAAGTAACGCTTCTGCCGTTGGTGGGCATCCAGGCACGTATATGTCAACGGGCACTATACGATCACAGCCTCTGAAAAGAAATAAAGTAAAAAATTATAACATTTGGTAGAAACATCTATATTAGAAGCTTGTTCAAAAACATTGTAGAAAGAAAATGCAGCTGTGAAATTCTTCCTATACATTATGCTATAGTGAAACAAACTATAAGGAGTGTGACCTTACTTGTTAAGTGCATGTAAGTAATAGATCAACTCTATAGTTATTTATACAAACTACTTTATAACTGGGGCAACTTAATGTAAACATCAATTGTGTATTGCAATTCATTGCATCAATGGTGCAGCAGCATAGTGTCTGACTGTAAATGCAATGGTTGTGGGTTCTCTCCCCAGTTGGAACAATTGTTTAATCATTTTTCTACTCTAAACAAACAACATGTAATGTCTCAGTGTATTGATCGTAAATTCTCTGCTTATATTAATAAATCTATACATATAATAAAACTATAAGTAATAGCACATGGATGATACAAGAAAATTAATTATAGGGAGCATTTAACAATATAATAGAAACCAAAACAATATTAATATTTTTTTTGTCTGTATGTCTCTGTGTTGTGTGAATGCTAATTCTCAGAAAAAGCTTAACTGATTTAAATACTGTTTTCACTATTGTATTTTGGCAAAACTACCTTTAAAATTTAGTGTTAGTTTTATTTAAATTGGTGCATAAATAAAAAAGTTATGTCAATATTTATTGCATAAAAAATATATTAAAAATGTTTTATTGAGTAGGCTGAAACTATATTAGGTAATATTATTAGATCACAACAGTAATTTAGATGAGTACATTAATAATTGTATAGTACAGGGGTTCCCAACCTGTGCGCCGCGGCGCCCTAGTAGCTGATTCCTAAATCTGTTAAATCGGAAATCTCAAAATATTCGCGGTCGGTGCCCTTTCTGAGCGCTTGCAATATAAATAAACCTTATTTAAGCTACGACGACTAGGTAAATAACTACGTCGCGCGTCGAGCGCGTTGCTACTCCGTTCGTTGTCGGCTCGCCGAAAAGTAACAATGCTATCAGTCGAAAATTCCATGACATAGCTGAGGACCTCAATAACCAGTTTTTAAAAAAAATGAAGAACAAGGATTTCGGTTTGCAACTTGATGAGGCTACTGAAGTAATAATGATGCACATGTTATTTTAATCCAAGCGCTTATTCGTAAAAAAACACCGAACGCTATGTGGACCCATTGCATCATCCATAGGGAAGCTCTAGCATCAAAATCAATGAGCTCGGAACTAAACTGGAATGGGTAATTGGTGCAGTAAACTACATAAAAACTAGGCCTGTAAAGGCCAGGTTTTTCAAAAAATAGTTTTTTAGCATCGATATGGGAGCTGAACATACAGCACTGCTGTATTACTGTAATTCAAGATGGCTTTCGCGTGGAAATGTCGTGTTTCGGGTATTCGCATAACACGAAGAATTGAGCACTTTTTTACAGCAAGAATGTCATAATACGCCAAATATTTCACTGAAACAGATTTCTTGCTTAAACTAGCATATTTGTGCGATATATTTGAGAAGCTAAACAGTTTAAATATGTCTTTGCAAGGCAACAATATGCACATTATAAAGCTTTAATGGAAAGGATTGCGGCGTTCAAAATGAAGCTGCAGTTGTGGATTAAAAAATGAATGATGGCGGCGGTCAAGATTGCTTCCCACAACTTTATAAATATGCGACTTGTCTTGACTTGTAAGTGGTTGTCTTGCAAGATCTGACGGCCCTTTTCACGCAACACCTATCGAACCTAACCGAATGGTTTTCGAAGTACTTTGCAGATGATGACCTCGAAAAATTTTCGTGGATTCAAGATCCTTTCCATTTACACACTCCACTAGGCTTCACATCGCAAGATGAAGAAAGTCTTATTGAGCTCTCTTGCGACAGAAGCTTTAAAACAAAATTTAACAGTTCCAATTTAGTAGAGTTTTGGCTATCAATTCAATATGAATATCCAAATTTAACTTCAAAAGCTTTAAGAATTTTCATTCCGTTTGCAACATCATATTTATGTGAAGATGGATTTTCAGCTGTAGCTGCCATAAAGAACAAATATCGTTCTTGGATCAATGTGGAGAAAGAAATGAGAGTAGCAGTGTCAAGTCTTAAATGAATAAAACTCAATTTCATATTGTGGATGTCTTAATTTTTTGGGTGTAGGTATCTATTTCATTTAACTGTTTCTTTTTCTAATAGTGAACTAGCTTGGGTAAGGCGCCGTCAAAAAATACCAAACAAGTAACTGCGCCGCGAGCTGAAAAAGGTTGGGAACCCCTGGTATAGTACAAACAGACAAAGCCACAAGTAGGTCACTAGTATTAAATAATTTTGTTATTTCTTGTTGTTATTGTTGTTTTTATATTATTACCTTACAACAGAGTAAGAATAGTGATAATATCCACCACCATTGGCACAGCTGCCCATTGATATGACCCATCTTGGATCAGGCATTTGGTCATAGACTTTCCTTAGAGCTGGAGCCATTTTATTTGTTAAAGTCCCAGCAACAATCATTACATCAGATTGACGTGGGGATGCTCTGAATACTACACCATATCTGTAAATTAAATAAAATAGTAATCATATTCTTTCTATCTACTTAAATCTGTATAAATAAATAAATACTAAATAATTGAGGCCAGGAGTGGCGCAGGGGCACAAAGTATGACTGTAAAATTGACTGGTTGTGGGCTCTATCCCCTCTCGAGGAAATAAAATATTTATTTACATTTATATTTTCAGAGCAAAGCATGGCGCTGACTTCCGCCACTCAACACGCAATGCCTCCAGAATTTGACTGAAAGTGGGAAATTGAGTATCTTAAAACTAGATGCCCTCTACCTACCCTGCTGTGTGCGGGATACATTGTGAAGCTGATTTAATTTAATTTTAAAAATAAATACCAAGATATATAGCAAATTATAATTTTCAAAAACATTATTATTGTCTCACGCTTGTTACAGCAAATACCTATTGCAATAAACAGCTTCCAAGAAATATAAACACATGTTAAGAATGTTGACCAATCAAAAGTTAAATGTAAAAACAGATTTCTAAATATTTTCTTAGAAAATATAAAAAATTATGTAGGGTGTAATGTAGAGTAGTTTGTATATGTTTTCTAAAAGACATATCCATTTAGTAAGTGTGGAATAACACAAGCTTGTGACTCTGCAGTTTACTACAGAGTTTAAAATGTTGTACGAAATTATTAAACTGTGTAATTTTCATCTTACCTGTCCATATCATAGCGTGGGGCAGCAATGTGCATCATCTCTACAGCACAACAAGCTAAACCAAATGTCATCGGCCATATGGAGCCTTTTCTTCCCCAATTCAACAAGTCATCGAGTCGAGCTACAGCATATTCTGCGGCATTACTAGTATCTTGGAAAGGAGAGTAAGGTCTTTTTTCTTTTGGATTAGGAGCAGGTAAATGAGTTTGACGAACTTGTTCCACTAGAGGTGCGAAGGCTCCTTTTTTCACTACAGAAAGAACTGTAGAAGGAGCGGTCGCTCCTAGAGCTTTTAAAGCTTGCATTTTATCTGCAAATCAATACGCAAAATATGAACAACCTATAAATACTTTTACACTAAATGTTAATCTTGCTGTTATTGCATTTTACACTTAAATTTATTATTTTACTTACAATTTTAGCGCATGAGCTATTATATTGACTGTAAAACTTAATATTAAGTATTAGATACAAAGAAAATAAAATATTTTACGTAACAAGTGCATTTACAGAGTACATTTAACCAAGAAACGTCAAAGTCACTACTTGTGCCATATACTATTATTTAAGTAAAATAAACTATAATAATGATAAATACATTCAATTTATTAATCAATAAAATTCAATACGTAACAAAATGACTTTAAAATATTTTTGATAAATCACTAAATACCCGTACTTATAATATTTTTTTTCTGTTACGATATCCGTAAACGCACTTTTCGATCAGAAATCCTTGTGAACGATAATTAAAAAAATATCCTATGGTAATATTTTTTGATTATAATATGAAAATAATATTTACACTATGAGTTACGTTGGCTGCAGTTGGAGGGTTAAGAAAATACGATTTTTATATATATACTTATATTAATAAAAATAATAATTAGAATACAAATTTTAATCTAAAACTAAATTATATCTAAGACTACTACCTTCAATGTTGGAAAAGCAGTAATCTGTCTAAACCTAAATTAATCTAACTTAACCTACTCCACGATGGAATAATAAGTGTGGGAACAGAAGAAATTCCTTTCCCACCGGCGCTGTTCACCCGATCTTTCCTTTGTCAGCGTTTTGTGGCGCTCGGCCGCCTATCAGACGGACATATTATAATATTAAATAAGTTTTCCGCCTGTGACACCGAGCGCTATATAACATATGAATAAATATTTTATATTATTACTGTGAATTGTTTATTTGATTTTATTTTTTACTGTGAACGAAACAGCATTTTATACAAAATTGTCACTATGCGTTTCGGAACGGTATCTACATATTCTATATCAATCTCACGATTCTATTTAATGAGAATCTGTGGCCAAAATTGTGTCAAATATAAATAAATGTTTTCATTCAATAACAAAGTTAGTAAATATGAAAATTTAATATATTAATGAATTAATTAGCTTATATAATATACATTTAATAAAAATCTTACTATAGATCTATTTTTTAGTACTAAGTAATTGTGTGTAAACAATAAATACATCATGATATGAATTTGTTCCTAAGACAATATATTAATTTTATTGCTTGGATACTACACAGCATAAATTGTCTTCACCATGACAAACGTAAGAAAGGTAAAAGATATACATATTTTTTATAACATCTATAACATCCTATGAATGTAACAACTGCCTAAGTAAGTTCTAACAAGTATATAAGAGTAAAAAAAATCCTTACAGGAAAAGAAGTGGTTTAAATCTATGTTTAATTTTGATGACGACCCTCCTGCAAAAGTAGCTAAATACCATGTAATTCCAAACAAAACAACTAAAACTGTGGAGGTAAGCACACAGATATGTCCATCTTTTGATCACATAATAGATATTGTTTAATTTTGCAACAATTATTTTTGTACTTTAGAGGTCTATAGGAGATATACCAAGTGCGTGTTTCATGACTAACATTAGCGATAAAAATTGGATGAAAAACTTTGATCCTCAGCATGTTGAAGATTTGGCTGTCAATGCTAAAAAAGTACTAGAAGTTGAAGAATGGCTAAAAATAAACTGTCTTAAAAATAGCAATAACATATTGCTCCTTTCTGGATCTGTAGGTTGTGGGAAAACAGCCACTGTGCATACTCTAGCAAGTAAATACAATATAAAGGTGACGGAATGGATCACTCCGCTAGACATTGAATATCCCTCAGAATTTGGTACTTATTCCCATTATTTATTTTTACCATTACATTGTATTCCATATACAGATGGGTAGACAGAAGGGTTCTAATGTTATGATACTCTTCTCCCCACTTTCTGCAAGATTTGTAAAACACTGCACTTTTTCTTGTTACCATGCAGAAATATTAAATGATGCATTCATCTGATAGAGTATCAGCCCTACAACTGACGGTTGTACTGTACAGTGTACAGTAGGCCCAACTGGAAACATGACAGTGAAAATCAGTGTGAAGATGATTTTTTCTGTCATATTTATAGTCATGTTATGGGACTGTAACAGCCTCAAATTATGTATGATATTTCTGTCGTAGAACCAAAAATTTATATAATTTCTATATCAATACAAACTAAATTTTACATAAAAAATTTCAGGGGATTATGAATTTAAAGAATCACAATCAAAAAAATTTTTAGAATTTATTATAAATTCAGCTAATTACATGTCTTTGTTAGATAATAACAGTTGCAAACTAGTTTTAGTGGAAGACTTTCCTAACACATTTCTAAGGACTCCATCAGAATTTGTAGAAATTTTAGAGTAAGTTAAATTTATTTTATTTTTAACATAAAAAAAAATATAAAAAAATAAATGTCGCCGGATTTGAGCCTGTGTCTTCTGGAAACCAATCAAACATTGACTATGAAATTACATTCTTATTAAGTGTTATTGATATATATACAAACTTTAAAAAATCTTTATATATTACCACAGATGAAAATTTGTGAGTGGATGCTAGGCATTGAATTATAATATGTATAATTTCATATAATTTTTATGATAATGTTTTCAATATTTTTTTTTTGCCAAGTTTTTATCACCATATAGGCATCCTATCCACTTATAGTCTTACAACTGTTTTTCTGATTTAGAACAAAAACAATATATCTATAATTCTATATGAACATTTTTTTAGATTTACATTGTATTCCACATATAGTAGGGTAATCAGAGGAAGTCAAGTTCTAAAACACTCTGCTCCCTACTTTCAGCCCAACTTTCGAGACATTGCATGTCAAGTGGTGGAACTCAATGCGGCACTTATTGTGTTGAGTATCATATGATATGACATTTATATGATAAAAATATTTTTAGGCTTTACAAGATGAGGGCTAAATCTCCAATAGTGTTTATTTGTTCTGAAACACACACTGACAAAAAGAACACTGCTTTTCAACTGTTTTCTCAAACTGTCAAAGAACAATTCAACATACATCATGTAGTGTAAGTAAATTTTATTGTTAAAATATTCAGAATTGGAATAATATATGATAGTAAGGTAATTGTGACAACCTTGCACAGTAAACACAATGGTTGTTGGTTCTATCCCAATTTGGGGAAATTATTTTCAAAGCATGTTGTTAAGATTTGTCAAACTATCCCACAAATGTAAGTGTAGAACAGAGTGAGTTTCTTGACACTAGGAACTCGGTATCGAAAAGACCAGTTCTGCTTGAATAGTCCAATATTGCGATACCTAGTGTGAACCCACAACTGTCGCATTTACAATCAGACAAGTCACAGCACCAAGACCACCTCTGTGTTGTAAGACCTTAAAATAAAAACAGCTATAAGATCTGTCATAAATATAACAATGTAGATATTTTAAAGCGATCAATATTTAGATTTTTTTTTTTCTATTAGGTTTAATAGTGTATCTGCAACAGGCCTTAAAGCGGCGCTAAAACGAGCCTCTGATATAATAAGTAAAAAATACACATCCACTTATAACATTCCAACTGCTGAGTTAATTGAATCAGTTGTTAATTCTTCCGGGGGGGATGTAAGATCTGCTATATTAAATTTACATTTTGCTTCTTTAAAAGGTTAGTGGTGTTTTTAGAATATATTTGCATATTCTTTTGGAGTAGCGTACTATTCACAACAATTATGTTTATAGTCAGATACTGTGAAGGGAAACAAAAAAATAATGATTGAATTATATTAAGATAATTTTTATCCTTGACAAACACAAGGTCACGCGCATCCATATTGATTGAGTTAGAAAGTTAAGATCCATTACGTAAAATATCTACCCATATTCAGATCCGTATCCGCGTATATACTTTGTTAACGATTTGGTACATCACTTATAACGGTAGATGCTTGGTCTTCTAACCAGGACGAAGAAATGAAAATAATTTATTCCTCTAAGTGGGAATCGAACCCATAACCGTCGCATTTACAGTCAGACACTGCTCCACACCGCCACGTCAGCCCTAACATACAACACAACTATTCTAAATGTTAATTATTATATATGTTTATTTGTTTGTGGATAAGAGGATAAAAATTGTCTTTGATTATCTGACCCGACATGCATTATTGTATTTGAAATGTCGGGTTCGAACACGAGTAGCCTATCTAGGTCCTAGATACTAAAATACACGCGATTAATCCGGTTAAAGTTTCATCTAAAACTATGAGTTACTTTAACCTTACTATCTAAAGTGCCTTAACTTTGCTTTTTCTTAATTAGGATCAAATTTTAATTTGGAAACAAGTGTTCTGTTGGAGAAGGAGACAAAAGCTAAGACTGCTAAAAAGAAAAAAAATGTTTCTAACAAATTTATGTCATTGGGAAAAGATCAGACTGTTAGTATTTTACATGGTGTTGGAAGAGTACTGAACCCGAAAGGTAAAGAACAGATTAATATAGTTTCATTAATTAAGATAAAAAATATATAGTAATAAGTGATAAGCAAATATTTAAAAGTAAAACTAATACAATACATATTACATATGCTAATTATTTATTATTTGTCTCCAATAATGCAATATGAGTTTTAAAAAAGCTTTTTACCAATTTAGAAGCTAGAAGTATATCTCACAAAGAGTTGGCACAATCGAAATCTTTCTTTAGAAACCTCCATACCATTTTTAAAGACTTATCTAATAAACGGCTTGCTTTTGTCCTTTTCATCCCTTCGTTACATATATGGATAATTGTCAGATCACATGGTTTGACGTGAGAACACATGTGTAGATGTGACATCACGTGCGTGGATGTGTGATCATACGTGTGGATGCGAACGTACGTTAAATGTCTGACGTAGAATCACATGTACAGAGGGGGCTTCTACGATAAGATAAGTAATTTAGTATACGCGTTAGACGGGATCAATCTCTGAACGGTGACATGCCTTCCACTAGATGTACTTCGAGTTCCAATCAGCGTGGTAGACTGTGTAAGGGCAGATGATTTCTTCACTGATTTCACCATTACGAAGAACTCATCAGATGATTTCCTCGGTTCACGGAGCGCAGTTGGTCCATGTAGCACATATAAATCTATTGTTTATCTGTATATGTTTAAAAGTAGATAAGTTATGGAGACAGGCGTTAGTCAGTCCGCTACTGCAGATGTACACTTTATGCTTTAAAAATGGGAAGGGTGGAAACAAATCCTGAGTCATTCACTAAAGGATATTATTAAACAGTCGATCAAATCCTGCATTTTTTATTTTATTTTAAGCCTTCATTCGGACATTATTCTTTGTTATTCATTTATTTTCCTTTTGTTCAATTTGCCAAGTGTCAAAGGCATCCTCCAATCTTCTCCATTCTAGCCTTTCTATGGCCACTCTACACCATGTTGCTCCCGCCACTTGTCTAAGGTCATCATCCGAACTTTTCTGTGGTCCAATCAATGCCACCTCTAATTCTTTTTCCTTCTCTTGGGTACTACTGCGTGATCATTTTACTCTAATTGTTATTTTACCTTTCCTCTAATCATGTGGCTTGCCCATTTCCATTTTAGTCTCCTTATTTTCAAAGTGATGTCCTGGATCTTGGTCTTCTTGATATTGCTATTGATTACTTTATCTTTTTTACCCCTGTCATACTTCTTTCCATGGCATGTTGGCATATGGAGAATTTGTTTGTTTCGCTCCCACATGTCAATAGTCCATATGCAATGAGGTTAAACAATTTACTTTTTGTCAAGATGTGTAGGTCCATTTTTCATTATTTCCTTTAGGTCCCAGTACTTTTTCCAGTCATTCACAACTCTTCTTTCACTTTATTTGCTTTCGTTGTCTTCTGAAGACATCAGTTGACCGAGGTAAATGTAATTGTCAACATATGTGATTTAAATCTGTTCTAGTTACTGGATCCTTGTTGCCATTGGTAATGATTTTTGTTTTTTCTGAGTTTATTTTCAAGACTACTTTTGCACTTTCTAATTTGGGTGACAACCAACCACAATCTGTTTTACTTGGTCTTGAATATGGTCAGGTAGGGTATTTTTCATTGCAAAGTTCATGAGGATTTTTCCATTCCTGCTTCTGGGTTTAGAACTTTGTGTGGAGTCCTATTATTGCATCTGCGTCCCATTGACGTTTATCAATTTAGCCTTTAATTCTCCATCACAACTATGTTTTTGTAAGAATGTGTCCGTAGACTATTGTTTACATCATGGTTAAACTTTATGTTTCAGAAGTTACAGATAAGGATGGAAATCAAGTTCTGAGTCATTCCCCAAAGGATATCATTGAACAGTTTCTATCAAATCCTGCTACATTTATTAATTTTTTAGGAGAAAATTACTTGCCTCATTTTTCTAGTATAAATGATGCCGAAAACGCTGCGGCGTCGCTTAGTATGGCTGACTGCGTGATGTCGGAGTGGAGAGTAAGGCAATATATAATTATACATAATATAATTTGGTAATTATTTCTTCACGCTGTAGGAGCATACAGCAGGGTAGACAGAGACTTCGTGATATGTACATCATTCTACGATCTCTGCTCGAGTTCGAGAAGTAAGTAACTGTTGAAAGCGGAAATTAACGTAGGTGTGTTGTCTTGTCTGAGCGGGAAAGCAATAATGCAGACACTCGAGTGGAGATTGCATCCACACCGTTAGAGGTTACGCTATTGCGCCACGATTTTTATAAACATCGTTATAATTATAATAATTTGTACTCTGGATTATATATTTTTAAAATTTCTTATTTCTGTGATCCCTAATTTAATAAAATACGGCTTTGTTTGCAATGAAACATGACCTCACAAAATGAGTGGAAAAGGTGAAACAACTATCGAAAATACATAATGCCATTTAGGCATCGCGTGTTAAGTGTATAAGATCCGGCTTCTCTTACCAGACGGGGAAACAATAATAATTCAAACGGTATCCCCCAATTGAGGATTGAACTCATTACCTTGCATTTACAGTTGGTAAATTCTTGCATCCGTGCAACTCATTGACATACTTCGTTTTTTTACTTTTTTATTATTTAATTTTCTTTACGATGTCCGTCTCTACAACATTTGTTTCTTTTATTAGGACAAAATATTTCACGAATACAGTCTTTACATAGGAGTGGCCGGGTTAATGTTAGCCAATAAATCCCCCGTGTCTGCGTGGAATCCTGTCAGAGGACCCAAACATCTAAAAATTCAATATCCGTATGTATATTTTTTTGCTTCTCGTATGTAGAAGAGTAGGCAGAGAGACCTAGTGTTAAGACAGTTTCCCACTCACTGTCTAATTTTGATCGATACATTGCATGTTGTGTCGCAGAATTCAAAGTATATGATACAATGTTTACAGTCAGAGGCTGGTGCGCCTTTACCGAAATATGTTATTTTTTTTTTTTTAGCTTCACACTGTATCCCACACAGAGCAGGGTAGGCAGAGAGAACTTGAACTTGGCTTAAAATATGTTAAAATTAAATTAGCTTCACGCTATATCCCGCACACAGCAGGGTAGGCAGAGGGAACCTAGTGTTAAGACACTCCGTTCCCCACTTTCTGCCGAATTCTGGAGGCATTGCGTGTTGAGTGGCAGAA
>DWQW01008122.1:0-14260 GCA_018249695.1 Heliconius erato demophoon
ATAATACGGATCAGTGAATCGGTATTAGATTACACCCAACCGAGTTTGAGGTCGATCCTTTATGCAAATTTAGTTATCTGACCTCAAGTAATTTATAGATATTTACGGTAATAAGATGGTTTTTTTTTTATTTATGAGTTATTTTACGCCTCAAACTCTAGTTGTGTGCCTTCTTTTTTGTTTTTTTTGTGCTGTACTAGTAAATTGACTATAAAGGTTGCGTTAGCGCCCGAAGTGTTGATGTCAGTTTCAAATGGATGTTGCAGTATTTGGAGAACTGGAAAGGCCCTTCCAAACATCTAAGGATACTACTCCTCTTCTTTATCCCAATCTTCGGGTTAGTCGATTGTGGTCATCGACCACGTTGATTATGGTGTAATTACAGTTGATTTCGTAGTGTCCTTACGGTAATAAGATAATATTTTCTTAAAAATTAAAGGCTAATCGTGGTTCAACTACCTCTCGAAGAATTAAATAATAAGTATTTTCATTTTCGTCTTCAGAATTCCAGAGGTGAACGTAGGTGACTTAATATAAGAGAAAACGGAGTGTTTAATACTAGGTTCACTATACCTACCCAGCTATGTACGGGATACGGGAAGCTAAAAAAAATAAACGTACTGGTGACATTACGGGATTACGTGAATACGGGGTAGGTTTAAGTGTTTATCCATTTTTTTCTATATTTAAGATATCTTTTAACTACTGCTTCGCCACCACTGTCAAATGGAAATAACTTAGTTTTGTATATAACGGGTGACAGGTTCTTTGTGCCTGAGGTAACTCTGGACGCAGCTACAGTGAGTGAATCGGTATTAGATTACACCCGACCGAGATTGAGGTCGATCCTTAATCCAATCATCACAACGTTATATGTGATTTAATATGCCTAAAGCCTTTCTCGATGTTTTTTTTTAGTACTAATTTTACTTGGTTGTTTTTTAACCGATTTACCTAAAAGGGCGAGGTTATCAATTCGACTATTTTTTTTTGTTTGTTCACCTTAGAAATTTTGACTGGGTGAACTGATTTTGATGATTCTTTTTTTTATTTGGAAGGTGGTGCTTCCCGAGGGGTCCCATTTGAATTTGGTCCATTTCTGATAATGTTATCTGTGAAAAAATTACATAAGTCTTAAAATATTATGTACGCGACAAATGGACTAATAACTTAATATCACGCCAACCGATGACTATAATTATTTTTTTTTTATTGGAAAGCATACACTTTAAAAGTATTTTTAGTTAACATTTTAATATTTATTTTAATTAATATTTCGATTTCTTCGCTCTGGTGTAGAGGCCAAGCGCGGCGTTCAGTTCCGCCATTCAGCACGCATTGCCTCCAGAATTTGTCGGCGGAAAGTGGGGAACGGAGTGTCTAAATGCTAGGTTCACTCTGCCTACCCTGCTGTATGCGGGTAACAGCGTGAAGCAGATTTAAAAAAATATATATTGGCTATATTTTTAACTAGTTCATAAGTTTGTCATCAAATGTATTATAAAGCCATATGTTTTCCAAACTTAAAATAAACAAATAAATAGACTTTATCACTAAAAGGTTTTTCAAATCGAACCAATAGTTTCTGAGATTAGCGCTTTCAACCAAACACACCCTTCCAATTCATAATATTAGGATATGTAGATTTGACCACATTTGACCACATCAAGCCTGATCTTAACCGTTGATAGCTAGCTGTTGAATCTCGATTTTAAATTCTGATAGTTTGTTTTCTGTTCGTATATGTATTTGAATTCAAATAGTGTGAATTCAAGTAAGAAAATACATGTACTATGGGCTCGTTACATAAATAATTTTGCCTGTACTGTAGATATTTTTATCTTTTATAGATATCACGAATCATTCAGGTTCATGTATTAAGATTTTTTTGTGATATTTACTTCAAATATTTTTCTCAGATCATTTTAGTTCATCCATAATAAAACAAAACCAGAATAATAAATTTAATTATAGTTTAAATATCAATAAATAAATATTGATATTCAATTAATATATTTAATGTATGTCAATCAATAAATACATGTGAAATGTATTAACTAACATATTGTTATTAAGTTAATCAGAATTATAAATGAATCACTTTTTACATTTATTATTTACATTTATATTTTCATTTCTTCGCTCTGGTGTTGAGGCAAAGTGCTGGCTATAGCATCGTATCACTCAAACGAATGGACTGGACTGTCGATTTTATTTGTATTTCGTGCAAATTTACCTGAAAAAAAAAATTAAAATATTTTTTTTCTGTAAATTATGTTAATTAACAAATCTCCTATTGGTCAAAAGTGTTTCGTTGTAATGTCACTCCTCCTAGACCGTTAAACCTACAGTTTTGAAATTTTGCAGGAACGTTGTGGACGACACGTTGATCCCAGTAAAGTAGTTTAGTTATAATTGTAATTGTAGGTTTTGAGTAAATGGTCAAAATGTGTCCCATAGAGTTATGCTATGGAACGTTTGGAAATTCACGCGCACAGATTAACTTTGACTAACCTAACGCAGCGCGTGTGGACAAAACAGAAAATTTCGCAAAATTTTGTGCAACCTAGCTTCGCTCAGCTCCACCGTCTGTGCACAGCATGTGGCGGATCCTAGTAAATGAGTAATATCAGGAACCAGTCGTAGCACAGTGGCACAAACGTACGACTGTAAGCGAGACCTACCATACTATAAGTGGGATACAGCGTGAAGCTAAAAAAAAAGAAAATAAAATAGTACAACAAATTTCTTAACATTTTTATTTATTTTTTTTCAGCTTCACTTCGTATCCCGCACACAGCAGGGTAGGCAGAGGGAACCTAGTGTTAAGACACTCCGTTCCCCACTTTCTGCCGAATTCTGGAGGCATTGCGTGTTGAGTGGCAGAACTTAACGCCGCGCTTATCCTCGACACCAGAGCGAAGAAATGGAAATATAAATTTAAGTAAATATTTCGTCTCCTCGAGTGGGGATCGAATCCACAACCAGTCGGTTTTGCAGTCATACTTCGTGCCGCTGCGCTACGACTGACCTCAATCAGATTAAGTTTCTTAACATTTTTGTATACTACAAAAAATCTAGTTATTTTACCTTTATATTTAATTCACAAATACTGATGGAGAATAAAATGTTTTAACACTAGGCTCCCTCTGTGGTGTCCCTGCGCGACTCAGTGTGAAGCTGATTTATGATTTTATTTTGTAATAATCTGCATAATTACAATAAATATAAAATTGGGTGGGTTTATATTTATTTGTAGGTAAATAAAATTATGGATCAAAATAATTTATAAAATTAAAGTAACAAATTAGAAAAGCGCCATCTGTAATCTATAATACAAACTATAAAAGTAAAACAGATTTTAATAGTGGAATTTAATAATACAATTATTTTAACATAGATGGCGCTGTGTTCCTTACATAAACGCAATGAAATTACTGGGACTTTAATATTTATCATGTAAGAAAGTTTTAAATTATAGTACCTATTTCCATTTTTTTAACAAAAAAAATAATGTATCAAAGACATTTTATATTACTTTACTTGAATGTAAACAATTGCTTGAGCCAATGAAAATATAAAGGGTAAAGTTTACGCTGGCAATTAACTCTTAATTCATAACAAGTATTTTATTATAACATTTTTTTTATAAAATTGTAAGCATTTATTATATAGAATTTACAGGTAGCATAAATTTTAGCTACAATAACAAAAAAATCTTTCTGTAAACATTATTGATAGAAGTTTAATTATGTAAGAAAAGGGCCATCTATGATGTTCACTACAAACTCTGATAGCCAAACAAAAAAATATTAGTGTGATAGTTATAATATAGATGGCGTTGTTTTCTATTAATATAAACGTTATAAAAAATAATCTTAAAAAAAAATAAAACCTACTCCAAGACTATAATTATAAATTTAAATGAAAAATTGTAGAAAATATAATTTGAACTACTGCAATGAAAAGAAAATTAAAAAATTAAATTCATTCCAATTAAACTCCGTTATTTTCGGATTCGAGTAAAGAACGCACTCAAATAATTAGCACCTTTTTGGTGAATGATGGTCAATTATAATAGGCTCTAAATCCTCATTTGTAATTTTTTTAATATAAAAAAGTTAACTCTCAGGACTATGTTGAAAAAAAGAACAATAACTACAAAAATAAACCTGAAAACGGTACTGCAATTTATAATTTTAGAACAAAAAATATCCTCGAGTTGAAAATTTGAATAGCATTGAAAATTTACATGAAACTATATCTATAAACATACGAAATATTTACCAATAAAATTAGGATATAAAAGACAAAAAAAATCACATACACTTTTTCGAAACAATAAATCCTAAATTTGAGAAAAAAATATTTCAAAAAACCGGAAAACAAGCACAGGACAAGCGTAAAAAAACAATATTATATAATTATTCATAACAATTTAAAGTGTTATTCCATTCTTAGAAAAGAAAAATAATTTTTAGAAAATGTATAAAAATTTAAACCCGCTCTCCTTGGAAACCGTCCAAGCGCTCTTACCGCTAATCCATACGTGCGAATAAATTTTAATTCATCGCCACCAAAAAAAATATTACAAAGATTTCAAATGAGCCTTTTACTCTACAATTCTACATACAAAACATAGTAAAAGTACAGAAAGGTCACGTATAAGTACTAAAAGCTAGTCCAATCAATAATTCCCAGGCATCAGATCAGCCCACCTATGAATGCTGTCCCGTTCATATCTGAAAATTATATATGAAATAGCGAACCCTGCCACGATAGGGACAGATGCAACTGAATTGCAATTTGCATGAAAGCAAGAGGAGACTCGTCGAAATCGACAACGAATTTATCTGAAAATTTTCAGCGATGACAAAACGAAGCAATTACGATATCATATTGTTTATGTAAATATTAAAATGAGCACAAGCGTGTGACTCTAAACGCGACAGGCTTGAGTTCGATTTTCACTCGACGAAATGAAATATTTAATTTTTATTTCTTCGCTCTGGTTTCTAGGCAAGACGCGGCGATGAGTTCTGTCATTCAACATGGAATGGCTCTAGGTTACGGCGGAAAATGGAAAACGGAGTGTCTTAACAATAAGTCCCTATGCCTACCCTGCTGCGTGCGAGATGCTGTGTGAAGATAAATGTAAAATTAAGATGACCGTCGTGGCACAAGAATATTTGATAATATATCTGTAGGATGTGGGCTATGTGTCAAGTTTAGTCAATATGTTTATTTAAATTGTTTTAATTTATTCGACACCTAGTTCGCAATATTAATAATACTTGAAAGAAGCAGTTTTAACACCAGTTTCAATAGTTAATTAGCTAGTATTTAGTAGTAACAGAGTTGTGATAAGTCCCAATTTCATAATATTCGAATCCATTATTAATTCCAAAATTATTTCCCAATAAAAATACAACCATCTTTCTTTTTCCTTAATTAGATTTTCCATCTTAGCAAGTATGCAAGTATCTGAAATATTATTCACGATTTTTTTTTGCGAAAAGGGGCAAATCCGCCGAAGGACCACCTGACAACCTTCGCCCATGGAAAACACGACGCTTGAAAGCTCCCAAATCATAACATTCATGAAACACCTAAGGAGGATTATTTTAAAGCTCTGAACACGACGAAGAATAACATTGATACAAGCATGTTGGACGCATAAAATGCATCCAAAGCAAAGCGCGGTGTTGAGTTCCGCCAAAATCGGGTAAAGCAAAACGGCAAAAATAGGTAATGGAGACTTACTTAACATTAGGTTGCCTCTACCTACCCTGCTATATCCTAAATACAGCGTGAAGCTGAAAAAAACTTGAAAATTCTAAATTAATGCCAGAATTTCTTTTTCTAGGTACCATTTCATGGTAGGCAAAGAGCAAACCTAGTGTGAAGATGTTGTTTTCGCCAATTTAAGACATTGCGTGTTAAGTGGCGGGACTCAACGCGGCTTCAAGAAATGAAAATAATTTACTTTACGGGATTGGGGATCGAGTCCATAACTGTTTTTTTAGCGTTTTTATGGGCTCAATCCCCCCTTTACTACTATTACTATAATTTGTATTTTATCTCCTTTACACATGAAAATGGTAATAAATAGCACAATAAAAGAATGACTACTGTTCTTAACCTAAATGAAGATAATAAACATTACGATATAGACCCTAAGATCGTTTTATCTTAGCTCGTGGCTGAGATAACTTGCAACACATATTCACCCCATACTATATAAAATCAGAATGTACCACCTGTTGCACGTTATCTTTCATAGATTTTTTTGTGTATAACATAAAATAAGTATTGTTTTTATAATAGAATAAATTAGAATATTGCTTATGATTTTAATTCAGACAATTAATTCAGATAAAAGAAATATATACTTATGTATATATAAAAAATAATATGGAACGGTCTTATTATTTTGTACGTTTTTTTTATTATGTTACTTTGGCGCTGACTGACCTTCAGAGAGTTTCTGGAAAAATAGTTCATAGAAATTAACACAACTTATTATAAGTTAAACTATAACTTAAAGTAACGTAAGTAGATTAACTTTTTTTTAGTAAGTAAATATAATTCATATCATATTTACATATTTTTAATAACATTATCATTTTTATATGAATTCCATACATATGTAAATTTTAGTGAGCGGGAGGCCTCAGGGTAGGCCTTCATTACCTGAAAACTTGAATAATATGAATGTAATAGATGCTATTTGTCTATATTATACAAAAAATATAGATAAAGATAAAAAAAAACTGAAATACAAAACACATTTTATCAGAACTTTCAGTATTTTTTTCCAGATAAAATATATAACTTTTTGAACCTAACGAAAATGCGACGAAGATTCCCACGTCATGCCGTGACGTCCTGAACGAATCAAAAAACTTGAACTTTCCAACATGAAAAACCAATTAAATGTGAAAGTTAAGTTAAATTCAGAATAAACCTTCGTAGTTTCGTCCAGAACGCATGCGCCGGGACATCGATCCCCCGACACCTTCCACCAAGGCTCACTTCGCTGGTGATAGCCTACCGGTGAGTACATTTCTATAAAAAATAGTGGTCCCAGTTCTATCAGTAGGCAGTCAGTACAAACAAGTGCATGTACCTTGCCGTGGCGTTAATCATAATTATAGCAAGTTTGGTCAGGTTGCAAGTAAGTCGGATTTTATGTATACTATGATATATGACAATGGATGCTTTTTTCTGTTTCTACAACACAATTTCTTCTCTGTGTAAGTAAATGTTTACTGTCTTTTCAGATCTTTTGTGCATTTTTTTTATTATTTTTTTCTTGTGACATTCGCCAAGGTGACCTTGGCCACGTCGTCGTGTCACAGCTTTTTCTATGACGCACTCGGTTCACCTTTAAAAGTAAGCTTTTCCTTTGATTTTATTTGTTTAATTTGAATGTGTGTTTTGATATAATAACATTTTTTTGCGTATATTAATTGCGTCAGTGTACTTGTGTGCTGTTTTTGTGCTATATCTATATATATACATTATCTATCTATGGATGTATGTATGTCTGTATATTTAAGTGTATTGCTTTTCAATGTATATATTAATTAAGTTATATCGCTTGATATTATACTCTTCTATAAGTTATAAGTGTAGAATGTATTTTTAGCCTCAAGGGGGTGCAACAGGTACACGCCTGCGCAAAAGGTTCTATGACGTTACCAAAGTCTCATGACGACTCTTCATAAATATATAGGATTGTTTATATTATGCAATATACAACCAACATTTAAACATTTAAATTATCAATTTTCTTCATAAACAGTTGATAACGCTACTTTACATGGATTGAGGTGATGCGGGAATCATTTAGATTTTTATCACAGTACTTAACTTCGACGTTATCTGATTTTGTCGCCAATCGATATTTCGTATACGAATTTGTTTCGAGTTCCAACCGAGTTGCATTCGATATAATGGAGATGTATCGTAGTTGCAAGACATGCGCGGTGCATCCTGAAATATTGATGTGCTACATTTAACTTTGACCTTTCTTTGACATAAGGAAACAAAGAACTATGAAAACTGTTACCTAACAAATGTTTACATATTTTTTTTTGTGAATCGTATTTAAAATATTAAAGCGAATGTGTGAAACGTTGTTGATATATGAATAAATTAGAAAAAGAAGCTTCCGTCCCGTTTTATAATTATTTTTTCCTTGTTTCGATTGCCAGCCAGGAACTTGTTGAACATTTTTCAGTTTATAAAGTTGACCCTGAAATATTATTTTCCTTTTTTCTACTCTTTTCCCGCTCTTTCTTGCATTTTTGCACGTCTTGAATATTCATGTAATGTTATTAAAATATAAAAACTAAATGATAGAAGATTATAATGATTTATTTTTTAGTTTCTTAGCATAGAAAGAGAAGAGAAAGAAAGAGAAAGAAGTACTAAATTATTAGCTACTGAGTACTGGAGACGAAATTCACTCGTACAAAACGCATTGCCATAGCAACCAGTGTAGCTTATACAAACGTATATATTATCAAATATTATAACAGCGTGTGCTATATAAACGTTATTAATTAAATCTGTTTTTTATACATCATTTAAAAAAAACAAATCTACACACATTCTCTATTTAAGCTATGCCAATTTTCATATTCCTCTGTTCGCTCAATTTTCGTAATAGTGGGAATTTTCGTTTTATATAGATTATATAACATCCTGTATAAATCGAGATGTGGTCCAGGTAACCTCCTCTACGACCTTTCGAGATGCATCACGGTATCGCCGATATTGATTTATGAGCTCTCTGTCCGGGGGGGGGGGGGGGGGGGGGTGCTCTCCCTCAATTAATACCTAGAATGACCGACGCAGTTGCGTCCAGTGCAGTATTGATTTATGGCCGACGCCTATGAATAGGTATTTTATTGCGAATCGACGTTCTATAGCTCTACGATAAAGTAAAACAATTAAATTTTCAATTGAAGTGAGATTTAGCTGTTGTTTTAGGAGATAATTTAGGGAATACAATAAAAAAAAGACATTTTACAGTTTTATGCAAGTTTATTAAGTACTTACTTAACTAAAAATGTTTAAAAATGAATCCAACTTATATTTTTATGAATGATTTTTAATATTATAACTTTAATAACGTATAAAAATCGCGACCACATACTATAAAACAATGGAAAATATCTATTGATATAAATATGTAGTGTTGACAAGATTGCGTGAGCGGAGGAAGCGTCGTCCGCCCACTGCCGGCGCCCGCGCAGGTGTCGACCCACCAACTTAGTGCAATAGAATCGTATCGACAAAAATGATATAAAAAATATATTTTTCATAACATTATTGTCTATTTTTTAAATATAGTATTTGTATTTATTTAAATAAATAATTATTAACAATCTAATACCTCAACACTAAGTTCCCAACCTTGCTATAAGCAGGATACAGCTTAAAGCTAAAAAAAATTATTAATCATAAATATTATAGTAATATTAATAAAAAAACAAAGTTATACTATCAATAATAATTATACACAAATAAGTGTAAGCAAAGGTTTTTGAAAACAAAAACTTTCTAACGTCATATAAATGACTTAACCAACCTTTCTTCTTTTCAATGGGTCATAGTCGTATTTAGTTGTGTTATTTTTGTGCGAGATACAGCCCGCACGTAGCAAGGTAGACAGAGGGAACCTAGTGTTAAGACACTTCGATCCCTTTGAGACACTTCCGTTCCCCATTTTCTCTAGACTAGCCTCTATAAAAGATCATGAAAATGAGAATATATCAAAATATATACATCTGCCTGGATGAGAATCGAACCTACAGCTACACCAGTCGAAGTCGTTTTAAGTTTTTAATAATACGACGAAAGCTTCTCACTTATATAAAATATTATTTCACGTTAAATATTTTTAGTAATATGAATAATCATATATAGGTAAATATGGGTATAAACCCATATTAGTTCTTTGAAACATAACTACTCTTTGGCATAGAAAGTCTGAATGAACGCTGGTGAATGGACACCACTATGCGATCACTTAGTACCAACCGCACAGACCGGTATACCATCGCAGTTAGTCTTATTCAACAAATTTGAATTTTAAACTGATTTATATCGACAATTTAGTTGGGCTTTAGAAATGGTAGTTATTTTATTTATAGTTAATTATCAATGGCTTTGAATAAGAGATGTAGGTATATATAATATTATATTTAATTCGTATTCATATTTAAATTAGATTTGAATTTATGTGTTTTGGTAATGGATTAAAATAATCATTTTGTAACAGTTTGTAATATATGTGACAGTGCCACAGACACAGATAAACTATTGAGGTCACCAGTTTTCTAATACCTTAGAGTTAGAGCCTTTTATTGAATATCGACATTCTATATTTATAAAAGTTATTTATAGTTTAATACGAAACAAAAAGAAATTACCTAAATAGTCTTTTTTACGGAAAAGTTTTTGTTTTTGATGTAAATTTTAGTTGTTCATTTCGCCCTAATAAATTTACTAGATAAAAATAACATTTTCACACAAACAGGTTTTTGCGGAAGCAAATATGGATATCCAAAGCCGTCATGACGCAGGGGCACACGCGAGCTCTTGTTAAAACGGCGGTTGTGGGTTCAAATACCACTCAAGGAAATGAAATATTTCTTCGCTCTGGTGACAAGGCAAAGTATGGCGTTTAGTTCCGGCATTCACTCGCCCCGAAAAGTGGGGAGCGGAAGTGTCTCAATGGAGAACGGAGTGTCGTATCACCATGGTCCCCTAGTGCCCTCTACTTACCCTGCTATGTATAGGATACAGAGTGAAGCAAAAAAATAGATATCTTCAGAATAATTTATAATAATCAAAACCATTATGAATGGAATATTTTAATTATACAATCTAAAGCATTTTAAAATTAGCAGATTGTGTTTTATATTGGCCATTTACAAACACTTTAAAATTTATAGCTCATAACTATAGCGAGTCACTGCTTAAAATAACAAGTAATTTGAGCCCTAATTTAGTCGAACAAATCTGTTAATGACTCCATTTTACACTATACGACAAATCGTATCATAAATATTAAAAATAATTGGTATTGATAAACTTTAAATTATCGTATGTAATAAAATAAAATAATTTCTATGCTTATAATACTTTGGATATATTATAGGTTCGAAGACCAAATAGGGTTTTCTATATTGCTATGGAACACATAATGTGAAATAGTTTTAAAACGAAATAATTTAGTACAATGCACTCTGTCATCTTTTGTCATTTAGAGAAACGTTTATACAAAAAAAACATTAGATTAATATATTTTCTCAGTCTATTGAGAAAAGATAATATTATTGAATTATTTCTTTTTACTATTTTTTTTATATAAATTACAAAAAAAAACAAACAATGGACTTTATTACAAGCATTTAGTCGATTAATGATCGATCAATGTAAAGAGCTGTCGAATTTTATAGCATACTATATCCGAATCGTCACCCATCAATATGACCGACAGCCATTCGCACCTCTTTTAATGGCGTATCTTACCTATTTTGAAAACAAACTTGTTGACCATTCACATGTTTACATACAAAATATATGTATGACTCATATTTTATGTTCGTTGGATATTGTTTATTTATGTTTTAAGTGTTAGGAGCTAATAGCTACTAATAATTTACTATTTAATTGTATTGGGACGTCGTAGCACAGCGGCACAAGCGTGCGAATGTAGACGCAACGGTCATGGGAGCGATTCCCACCAAAGGAATGAAATATTTTAAATTTTCATTTTTGGCTCTGCTAAAGTGTGGCGTTGAGTTCTGCCACTCAACACGCAATGCATCAAGCATTCGGCGGCAACTAGGAAAGGGAAATGTCTAAATGAGGAACGTAATGTCTTAATACAAAGTGCCCAGGTTTCTTCTGTTTACCCTGATACAGTGTGAAGTTAAAAAAAAAAGAAAAAATATATATACAAATATCATAGTTACCAACCATTAAGTTTCAATTAATGAATACAAACACAAATGCAAATGTAAACATTTCAAAGAGAGCCGCCACAGAACGCCAAAACACAAGATAGCATCTTAATAGTTACGCCCACACGTGACACAGAGAATAGATTCTCATCATTTTTTTTTTATAAATAAAAACATCATACATTATTGTTATGTCATGTTAAATCGTTCGTTTGACTGATTTGCGTTACGTACCACAAGTAAAAAATGATTTATAAGGCTTTTTACTAACTAACGTTCACTACTTTATCGTATATGATAGAATATTCGCTTAGTGTTATACACACTAAAATACTTAAAAACCAAAAAGAAAATTCTTTTTTTTTAAACATACTATATATAATAGTACACATGCGTGAATGTTTTGTGCTTAAGTAAATGATGTTCGTTTGAAAAATGCCTTAACATGTTGAAATTTAAAATACGTTCATGTTTCTATGGCAACAATGATGAGTCATTGCAAATTTTCATTTTTTGTTGCGCTTTTTATCTTCTACAGTGATGTTCTGTTCCCGTAATGACTTTATTATGACAAATCATTCATGTTTATTTCGGTTTATATATTTGTAATTGAAACGGTCATAGTAATAACGTAACTTTTATCCTATCAAAAACATAAATGTGAAAAAAGAGCCAAGTCCAATATTGAACAATGTCTGGCTCTCTACTTCGTCGGATAAAAAAATAGAAATCTATATGGGTGCCAAGTTTTGTTTTCATTAGAGATGTAATTAGACCTCAACTTTTGACTTGACATTTTTTAAAGTAGTTTTAACATTTTTAATAAATAGCATTCTCCCTTGCCAAATGATACTTCAAAGCAATTATCTTATGTATATGGGTAGTGGAAATTTATAAAAATCTCCCTACAAAGAACGTAAAGCTTAGTTGTCATGGCCCCTAAATTGTTTCCGGTAGGCACAAGTTACGTTTTTACAATATATGGCTAATTAATTGTTTATCTAAGCAAAGGATTGTTTGCTTTTTGCTACTTCTCCACTATGTAGTTACATATAAGTTCTGGAATTATTAAGAATAAATAATTCATTAGTTTTTGGATAATAGAAAATTTACCTCGCGACATATTGGTCGAAAAAGAAAAAGATAGTAGACTGATATTATTAGTATTATAACATTGTACGAGTACAAAGCCAGAGCGTAATTATCTAATTATTACAAGACGTTATAATTACTTTGTTAATACTGTCAATAACTTACAGTTTCCAGATTGTTCCTTTATAAATGTATTATAATCTATCTTGGTACCAAATATAAAACTTCTAGAGACTCTTCTAGGTTTTTGATCAGTTACAAAAATATCGATTCTTAAACACCGCTACATCAATACCATTTGAAATAAATTAATAATATTTTATAAGCTTAGAGCTATATTTTTTTTGTTTTTAGCTTCACGCCATATCCTGCACACAGCAGGGTAGGCAGAGGGAACCTAGTGTTAAGACACTCCGTTCCCCACTCTCTGCCGAATTCTGGAGGCATTGCGTGTTGAGTGGCAGAACTCAACGCCGCGCTTAACCTCGACACCAGAGCGAAGAAATGTCGAGCTATATGTATAGATAAATATACAAAATTTTATGAAAATCGATGATTTAATAGTTTACGAACTGTGAAAGGGTGAAAAGTAGCCGAAATACGCGTTTTAAGTCTTTTTTAAATGTTTAATTTTTGAACTTGGCTGGACACACTACTATGTGTGTTGGTTAGTAATGTATTTACGTATCGTTGTTACGTATTTATTCTACAATATAAAGAAAAGAACGAAAAGATCCAATAGAATATTTGAACAATGTGTTTATATATCGTACATATTAATGCTACTAATAAATATATCGATTGCTTCAATGTATTTCCATATTATACATTTTTAGTTTTTTTTATTACATCTTTTAAAAAATTTTTTGTTTCCTATAGATTCACAATGGGTCATCTCGGGGTGTTGGTTACGGCAATAAGCATCGTCGGGGCGATGGCGTATATCCCCCATGGTTCTATTGGGGAAAAGGTTTGCAAAAACTTAAAATAAATTAAAGAGACAATAATTATATACTTACAATAACATTAAGAACAAAAATGTCTAAATTCATAAATATTATCAACAGGAGCATATACTAACAGAAGCTTTGCTTCGTGAGGTTGTCGAACGTATGGGTCGCGAGTTCGAGGATGGAGCTTCGTCTATTTTGAATTTTCCGACGCCGAACGAAAGGCATATGGCG
>DWQW01008123.1:0-14260 GCA_018249695.1 Heliconius erato demophoon
CTAAGTTTATACAACTCCAGCCCTATTTCCCCTATACATATTTAAACCTTATGATTACAACTAAGTATATATTGTGAAACTGACGCGACAACAAAAATGTTGTTGTGGCTTTTATTCAAAATATTAACGGTTTGTATTAAATGAGCGTTTTCGAAAGGCATTCCTCAAGTTTACGACCATATACAGGTATTTGCTAATGATTACAATGTTGATGTATTTCTGGCACCCTGACAATGTGCTGTCGTTGTATTTTCAAATTTATTTAACATACTTTTTTCAGGTCCACGTTGTAGTAGGGTAGAGGGAGCCTAGTGTTAAGACACTCCACTCCCCACTTTTCTCCAAATTCTGGAGGCATTGTATGTTTAGTGGCGGGGCTCAACGCAGCGCTTTACTTCGCGAAAAGAGTGATGAAATGGAAATTTTAAATAATGCATTTCCTCCATTGGGAATCGAACCCACATCCTATCACGTTTACAGTCACCACACAATTATCACATTTATTTATATTTAAGACATTTTATAACGTAAATAGCATACTCGTATGTTTCTACATACAGTAAATGATAAGATTTTTTTATAACGATGATGTGTTTTTAGACCAATGCAACACGTGCACCTTTAATTTCCATGTAAACCTACCTAGTGAAAAAATTTTAAAGATGCTAAATTATTTCTTATCTTTCCTCACAATTTATTTAGTTCTTATCGTTGTCATGTAAGCTTAGTAAGAAAAACAGAATATAAATATTTTCACACAATAAAAAGCATTTTTTTATATCATTAAATCATACCTCTAGGCCCCTAGTCTTATATAAGATAATAAATAAAATATATTTATTTTTTGCAACATTGGTATGTCAAAACACTATTAATTTTTACGGCTACAAACGAGTTTGTTGCTATCTTTGTATAAATAGAAACCTCTGTTTTCTTCATAAACGATCTACCACATTGAGAGACGAGTATTTACTATTTTCACATGCGAATAATAATAATTAATAATATAATCTCATATAAAATCTAACAAGTTGTATGTTTTTATTTTTTTAGCATCAGTGTAGCAGTTGAGGCCAGTCGTGGCGCAGGGGCACAAAGTGTGACTGTAAAATCAACTGGTTGTGGGTTCGATCTCCACTCAAGGAAATTAAATATTTATTTACATTTATATTTTCATTTCTTTGCTCTGGTATCGAGGCAGAGCGGGGCCTTGAGTTCCGCCACTCAACACGCAATGCTCAAGAACTCGGGGGAAAATGGGGAACGGAGTGTCTTCACGCTAGGTTCCCGTATCTGTATACAGTATGAAGCGGAATTGATTTCGCGTGAATTTGTTTTTTTTTAAAGTTTCAGTGTTGCAATAACAAATTATTAAGAATGTGTCAAAAAAAATATAATTTAATTTTAAATTTTAAAAGATTTTTTCTTATCCTAGAGCTTTTATTTCCATACCAGTTTCCATAATGAAAACAAAAAATCATAAAAAACTATGTCCAAATGAGCATTCTCGTTAAGTTTATTAATATCACTTAGGTGACTTGCGTAGTATATTAAAACCAAACTTACTTATTGGAGGATCGATAAATATTTTTTTTTTTTTTTAAATTATTTATCGATCCTCCGTTGTGTTTCCTTATAAGATGTCTTGTCATCTTAAAAGCCTTTTATTTTTGCCTAATGGCTTTATTCAAATGTAAATGAGCTAGTAAAATCGGATTTATGTTAAAGACGGCGCCATTTTACCAACATTGGTAATGTCATATGTACGTAAGAATTTTAATGAAGTTAAGATGTGTGTTTGTCATTCCGTTAGGCCAAGTTCACACCTTAAATCTCAGATAAATATGATGATAAAATAATGATAAAATCTTTTTCCATTAATAATTCTTAATTAGTTTTTATTATAAATATACATAGTATTTAATAGAGCCAGTCGTGGCGCAGGGGGAAAAATTGTGTCTGTAAAACCGACTGGTTGTGAGTTCGATCCCCGCTCGAGGAGATGAAATATTTACTTAAATTTATATTTCCATTTTCTTCGCTCTGGTGTCGAGGCAAAGCGCGGCGTTGAGTTCCGCCACTCAGCACGCAATGCCTCCAGAATTCGGCGGATTAACACTAGCATTTTCCCCGGTTCCCTCTGCCTACCCTGTTACGTGCGAGATACAGCGTGAAGCTAATAGTAGATTTTATCTTTTCTGTATGTAGAATTTAAATTGTTAACTTATAAGTTAAATTTTAAAAGTACGAAAGGTAAATAAATCCAACTGGATTTCAATCGGCAGATAACTCACTGACAAATCATTCTGTAATTAACTATTGAGATATTGGTGACTAACGAAATGTATATACTATAACGATATAGAATTGAAGACGAAGAATACTATCTTTTATATTCTGGTATTCCGATAGTATAGAAATTGACATCTATTAATTATCCAGTTTTATATATCTATATATAAATCAAACGTAATGTTAATTGAAAACTTTACTAATAAGCTATTAATAAGGATTAAATCTATAATGAATCACCTGTCGTTTGACCGTATATCAATGATTTAATCAATTTGTTAGGAGAGATCGAGTTTTTTATAATTCTAATCTAAATGTGTAAATTACATTTAAATTAATATGCTCATTTGATACGACACTAGAGAAGTTGAGAAGAATTATTTATTAAGCATGAAATAACCGTTAAATTTTTAATGGTAATAATAGTTTTGATATAAAGAATATGTAATAGTTGATCTTTATACTATAAGAGCGTTTCTATATATTATTACATGAGCATGTGATCTCGACCTAAGCACACATTGGTTTCTATATTTTTGGTGACAATTGGTTTGGTATAAATTGCCTAAAATCAACGCACGGTATTGAGTCCCGCTACCTAATAAGCCTTCAGAATACGACAGAAAGTGGGAAACGGAGTGCCTTAACACTATGTTTCTTCTCTTTCTTTTCTTTTCTTTTTTTCTTTTCCACTGTGTGAGAGAAACAGCGTGACCATAAAAACAAAAAAGATATATCCCAATTTATTGGATCGATCTAATTATTTATTAAGTGTAAAATTAATGTAATCATTTATCATCAACTTTTTCATGTTTACATTTAGATGACACCATACATAATCGTAAAAAAAAACTATAAAATTTAATACCTACATTGAAAGGAACAAACTTGAAACGTAAAAGCTTATATGAGTATATTAAATACGTCACAATGTAGTCAGGACTTGTCTAACTGGTTATAGGTTCATATTCCACTACAGGGAATATTAACATTCATTATAGAGATGTTTTACCGATCTGGCAAACTTAAATACGAAGTTTAAATGTGCGGCTCATCAGGAAATATTAGTTTTTTTTTTGCTTCACGCTGTTTCTTGCACATGGTAGGGTAGGCAAAGGGAACCCGGGAATCTACTGTTAAGATATTCTGTTCCCTTTAAAACAGTTCCGCTCCCTACTCATCCCCGAATTTCCGGACGTATAACGTGTTGAATGGCGGAACTTAACGCCATTTATAAAATTTTCTTTTTGTATATATTTCTGACATATTTGCTTAAAAACATAACAAAAGTAAAAAAAAGTATATAGTTTATAAACATGTAAAAATCTACATTATAGCATTACGCTATTAATTAATATAGAATTTTCAACGATTAACTCAATTACTATTTTTTTCAACTGCACGCTGTATCCCGCACACAGCAGGGTAGGCAGAGGGAACCTAGTGTTAAGACATTCGGTTCCCCACTTTCTGCCGTATTCTGAAGGCATTGCGTGTTGAGTGGCAGAACTCAACGCCGCACTTGTCCTCGACACCAGAGCGAAGAAATGGATATATAAATTTATGTAAATATTTAATCTCCTCGAGTGGGGATCGAACCCACAACCAGTCAGATTTACAGTCACATTTTGTGCCCCTGCGCCACGACTGGCCTCAATTATGGTTTCTAAATATGTAATGAATATATATGTGATAGATTTATATAGGCACCTCTTGAATACCTAGACGAAACTTAAGCCGTATATTTACGATTTTATTCAAGTTATAGTAATTATTCCATGTTATATACGAGCATAGCAAATAATATAATCAATAATAATATTATTAAAATAATTGCGTTATTAGGTAGAATATATTATTATACATAATTTGCAATCAAAATAAAATTATGTGAAGCTTTCGAGGTCAGTCGTGGCGCAGGGATACAAAGTGCTACTGTCAACACGACAGGTTGTGGATTCAGTTCCCACTCGAGGGAATTAATTATTTAATATTTTCATTACTACTTTCTGGTGCCGAGGCAAAGCTTTTTACCGTTGAGTTCCGTTACTTAACACGTAATGCCTTCACAATTCGACGAAAAATGAGAAACGGAGTGTCTTAACACTAGGTTCCCTCTGCCTACCCTGCTGTGGACACAGCGTGACGCAAAAAAAATATGAAGCTTTGTATTTTAAAAGCATTTCCAGCAGTAGATCTACTTAATAATAATAATATGACAGATACTTACGATAATCACAAAAATGATGAATATTGCAGATAGAGGCTTCATCTTCTCTTGTTTCTGTATTAAACCACGAAGGTAATTTATTTCAGATTAAGGACACATTTCCTTATAGGAGTCGCGTTAATGTTGTGCGGAAATTTTCATTTTCTTCGCCTTCGTATTTTACTTATATTAAGCGATTATTTTAAAGAGCTATAAGTGTTCAGTGGAAAAAGAATATTAGAAAATATATAAATAAAGTAAATATATAAAGTCAGTTTGAGGCCAGTGTCGATCGATTTCATCCCCACTCGAGGACATGAAATATTTATTTACATTTACATTTACATTTTCATTGTTTTTGCTCTGGTGTCGAGGCAAAGCGCGCTGTTGAGTTCCGCCACTCAACACGCAATGCCTCCAGAACTCGGCGGAAAGTGTGGAACAGAGCGTCTTAACACTAGATCCCTCTGCCTACCCTGCTGTCTGTGGGATACAGCGTGAAGCTGATCTGATTTACTGTTTTAACGAACTTTTGGAATCCTTCTAGATATTACTTCAACTTACGTAATATTTATTTAAATAAGTAATAAAATATTGTAATTATTATTTAATTTATCTATAATAATTTGAATAATTCCTTTTGTATCTAATAAAATAAATCATAATATAAAATAACAATTCAGAATCGTTAACCGATATATCATGTCCTCACGACGTAAGCTAATAATGTCAACGAAGGTCACTTTTAATGAGCACGATGTCATAAAAGCCTTAGGCTGCGAAGCTTACGGCTCTCAATAAATTAAAAATAATATATTTATATTTATTTCATTTACATACAAATAATATATAAGAAAGTTAATAAAAAAAATAATTTTAATTAAGTTTTAATTTAATCAATTTAGGAAACAAAACTTTTTTGGTAATAAAAAAGTAACTGATAAAAAAATCTGAAAAGCACAAAATTATGTGTTTTAATGTTAGTTAACCTTAATAACTTGGTTTTTAAAAAATAATTTATACTTAAAACGACTACATTTTGCGGAATTTTAAATTATCGCTTGAGATTTCACGTTGTACTGTTAATTTAATTTGATTATTCCTTTTAACTTAAGGTAAGGTAATTTAATCATTGACTGTTTGGCGCCGCGCCACTAATTTTGATTGTATACGAGTATATTTTACATTACTTTAAAAACATAATAACTGAGATTAATATTTAAAAAGTTTATTATTTTTTACCTTTCAGTTGGTTTTTGTTGGTTAAATTTTTCATGAAACTGAAAAACAAAAACTACATTGCACTTCCATTCTCTACCTCAAAGCAAGTACCAGCAAGTACCAGCAGCAACACAAAAAAGTATTAAAAATAATTCCCAGATACTAATCAAATCGCATTTTATCACACACATACCAACAGAACAACATTCCAAAATTTAAACGACATCACAATAAAAGCCCTAGATCTAAACCAAATACTTTAAACTAAATTATGCATCATAATAGCTGCCAAGAGGATATATGCTTTGATCTCATGAAAATCGAAGCCAGCCTAAACACCTAAAGCCCACTAATATCTTTATACAAGCAATTCGGAACATTAAAGGTATCACATTCGCTACAGATTATAATATTAGCATTTATTTGTCATATTTCAATCTCTTTGATTTCGTACTGCACGGTGTAAGTACGGTATGTAATGCAATTACGAATATTTCAAGATTATTGTAAGTAAGCATCTTATTTAGAACCAGGAACTAGTTGTATGTAACGGTTTAATCCGACGTATAAGTATTTAGTATAGGTAGATAGATATGGGAGAGGCCGTCGTGGTGCAGAGTGTAACGCGAAGGTTGTGGGTTCGATTCGCACTCGAGGGAATGAATTATTATTTATGAATATTTTTATTTTCTTCGCTCTGATATTAAGGTAAAACGCGTGACGTTGAGTTTCGCTACTCAACACGCAATACCACAAAAATTGGGCAGTACGTGAGAAACGGAGTATCTTAACACTTAGTGGAGGATACAGCGTGAAGCTGAAAAAAATTATAGATGTAAAGAATAAACAAAATATTAAATCTTCAAAGAAATTGAAAAATTATAATTAGTACTTTTATAAATTTGCAAGAAATCAAAAAAAATGCATTAACCTGAAATACTAACCTACTTAGAAAACATTATGAAATTCTAAATTTATTACAACGAAACAAAAAAAAACTGCATAAAAACATTAAAAATATAGAACAAGGTAATCACACAATTTGCGAATATCAAACAAACATCTTGCATTTTTAATAGATACTAAAATTTACAACCGTTAAATACTACATGAATTTTAACTACAGTTAGTCTTCTAGAGAGGCCAGTCGTGGCGCAGCGGCATGAAGTGTGACTGTAAAACCGACTGGTTGTGGGTTCGATCCCCACTCAACGAGATGAAATATTTACTTAAATGTATATTTCTATTTCTTTGCTCTGGTATCGAGGTTAAAGTAGGCGCGGCGTTGAGTTCTGCCACTCAACACGCAATGCGGCAGAAAGTGCGGAACAGAGTGTCTTAACACTAGGTTCCCTCTGCCTACCCTGCTCTGTGCGGGATACAGCGTGAAGCTGATAGTCTTCTAAATAGGCTGTGATCACACATTAGAGGCATATTTCGAATTCTCTTAAGCTCTTTGATGGCTGGACGCCAACAGCTGTACTAGAGCTCTCGAGCTATTGTAACGGGTGGCTAATCCCAAACGCATCAATATTGAGGGCGGCCTACACTAAGAATGATTAAATCGTCGCGGTTGGATAGACTAACTGAATCGCGGTTCTGTTACGTCATGTCTTAAATGATCTAATGTCTATATGAACATTTCAGTTTCCTCTAAACAAAGTAATGTTATTTGAAATTAATAATTTATACTATATGTTTAGAGGCCAGTCGCGGCGCAGAGGCACAAGTGTGCAACAGGTTGTGTGTTCGATTTCCACTCGAGGAAGTTAAATATTTAATATTTTCATTTCTTCGCTGAAGTAATGAGGCAAAGCGCGGTGTTGAGATCCGCCGCTCAACACGCAATGCCTCCATACTTCGGCGGATCGTGGGGAACGGAAGGATCTTAATCAAAACGGAGTGTCTTAAAACTACGTTCTCTCTACCTATCGTGCTATGCACGGGATATCGCGTGAATATAAAAAAAATATTTACACCTATTTTGAATTAAAATAAATGATAAAATATTGCTATTTGTTAAATAGATTACTATCATGTAAATACATATAGGTATGTATATTGGTATCCATTGTTATCTATAATATGCAACGTCACATTCAAAACCATTTGTATAATTGAAACTAATATATTTCAGTCGAATATGAAGACATGTCCAAATAACAAATAACTCTGTCACGATAGGGTCGGATTGATGTCCTACGGCGGACAGCTGCGATAGGCAAAATTTGGTTTATCTCCTTTAATATTGTATGTACCTTTATATGGAGCAGACGGAATTACATGCATTTGTCATTGTAATTGCTGAGAAGGTAGTACTGTGAAGTGAATACAAGATAAAATTTTGATGTCTGGTTTGATTCAAATAAGTAAGAATATTTGAGGTCAGTCGTGGCGCAGCGGCACGAAGTGTGGCTGTAAAACCGATTGGTTGTGGGTTCGATCCCCACTCGAGTAGATGAAATATTTACTAAAATTAAATTTTCATTTCTTCGCTCTGGTGTCGAGGTTAAGCGCGGCGTTGAGTTCTGCCACTCAACACGCAACGCCCCCAGAATTCGGCAGAAAGTGGGGAACGGAGTGTCTTAACACTAGGTTCCCTCTGCCTACCCTGCTCTGCGCGGGATACAGCGTGAAGCTGATTTTTTTTTAATTTTTTAGCTACTATTAGTAATATAGAGATGGATGTCTTAGTTTAGGTACCGCATATATAGTAACGCATGGGCATCTATTACATACAATCAAAATGTAATGAGAAATTTATGAGAAAATTTATTATTGGAGCCATTTATAATTATAATACAACCTAAAAAAAATATTTTTAATTTTTTTATTTGTTTGTATGTGATATCTGTGCATTTGTTCGCTCTAATCTCAGAAACAGCTTTACCAATTTAAATGCAGTTTTCACTCAGACATCGTACATTATATATAATAAATAAATCACATAACAATATAATACTTAAAGTATATTTTTGATTAGGCATTTTCGTTATTAGAAACATTATTTCATTTCAATTCGTCACAGAACATTGAAGGGAACTGCCGCCATCAAAATAGCTGCTCAATGACGGTATTAATATATTATATTTAATACGGTTCATAAATTATATCACTTAAAGTGATGAATATTGCCTTAATTTAGTCAAATGTCTTCACTAAATATGTCAACTAAATTAAAATAAAAAGATCAGCCTACTCTTATATTTATAATGTTTCCTCACAAGACAATGTCTGAGCTTATAGTGATTATGTTGTCGATAGTCGTTATCGTTGATTGTAATTTTGATATTTTTCTACATTTTATAGGATATAAAATATTAGGGGAAACGTTACGGTATTATGATTTATTAGTTGTATTTTCATATTAGTTTATTTTTCGTTGTTTAGAAATGAGAAGATTCCGACACTCAGGTAATAAATATAAAGATGTTACTGTAGTATACTAGAAACAACTACATAAATATCAAATTTTATAAATGGCTTTAGTAGTTATTTTATATGTGGTTTTGTTTTTTTTTTCTCAAACATAAAAATAACTAAATAAATAATAAATATTTATCCACAAAAGTTTATTAAAGTGAAATACATCGTGACGCCTAAGCGTGTACACACGTACAGTAACTGTATATAGAAAAACAAAGTTGCCAGATAAAAAAAATAAAAAAAAAACAAATTATGATCATAAAACATTTCTGTAAACTTAACCATAACTTTATTAGGGCTATCGGTCATAAGAAGTGACAACTAAAATGTTACAAGTATATTAAATAAAAAAAATATATTATTATAGATCCTAAGGACCTGATAGTAATAAATCTTGCGTGTTTTCGAATGGGACAGCCATTATGTAATTGTATTTTTAAATATAACAGGTAATAAAGTTTGTTAGTACGTGACTGTTTTACATTACTTACTTTATGGCATGTAGATTAAAAATATTATATTGTTATAATTTATCTTATAGATATAAAAGAAAAATTTAAATCAGCTTCACGCTGTATCCCGTACAGAGTAGGGCAGACAGAGGTAAATTAATATTAAGCTTTTTTTCCGCCGAACTTTGGTGCAACTTTCTTAAAATTTATACGCATTTTTAAGATATGTATATTATACATAGTAGACACCTGATAAAAGCTAATAATCTAATAAAGTGAATAATATTAAAAAAAATTATAAATTTTATATTTATAAAACCTATTTAATTAAAAAATAATTGTTTTTTTTTAAGTTTAGAACGAATTACTTAAAAGGCGTCGAAGCAACGCTGACACAGATATTAATTTCGTAGAAGCACAATGATGATAAATGACGATACTTCGAAACAAAGATGTCCTCCTCTATCCAATTATCACAGTGTCTAGGGTTGTATATTGTATTATATGTAATGTTTTCACGTGACGTAAAAGTGCTTTATTTTTTTTCAATGCAATAATAAAAAAATATTTTTAAATAATGACCAACTAATGATTTAAGCTTTACGCCGTATCCCGCATTTAGCAGGGTAGGCAGAGAAAACCCAGTGTCAATATACTCCATTTCCCCCTTTCCGCCGAATTTACAAGTTGAGCAAGGTAACTTAACGCCGTGCTTGTTACCAGACCATTGAAATGAAAATCTCGCGTTGGATTCGAACCCACAACAACACGCATGCCCCTCTGCACCACAACGGTCACAACATAATAATTTTAGCATTTAATATCAACATTTACCAACCCTATCGAGCCTATTGTCTAGAAACCGTAGAACTATAGAGGTACACCGGAATAGTCAACCTTACAATAACCCCAATTTGTTCACAGCCACTTGTGGCATTTTTATATAGTTTTTATAGTCGCTCTAATAAAATGTTAACGAAAAATTAACACCGACTCCTCCTCGAATGACGATAGCAAAATTTAAGTACCATTCGCCACGCGCCAGCTGACGCTTAATATGTCATAAACTATTTGATTAACTTTTGGAGTTCTTTATATATTTTTTTTCGTATTTGGACAGCCGTAGAAGTTAACAATATTTAGTTTTCTATTAAAAATCAGCTTCACGATGTATCACGCGAAAAGCAGGGTAGGCAGAGGGAACCTAGTGTTAAAGACACTCCGTTCCCCACTTTTCGAGGTATTACCTTTTTAGTCATACACAAATATTTGGATATCTGCTTAAATAGAACGTTTTGGCTAATTTCGGACATCATTTAAGGCATATTATTTGCAATCTTAAATTTTGTTAAGCTTAACTTTATATTTATGCAAATAACAAAATATTTACATTTTTTTAATTACAAAAAAGGAAATCACAAGCCAGACATTTAAAAACACATAAAAAAATACATCAGAATTATCATCAAAGACTTATCTCTGCATCGCCGAAAAGCATTAAAAGCTTCAATTTATTCACAAAAAGGGACTGCACTTTTAAAAATAGTTAGTAATCTTAGATCAACCGAACAAATAGAGCAATTGGATTGGATTTGCCACAAAAAGACAAGAACACGAACTAAACGGTGGACGTCTCGTTAAAACGGTTTCGTATTACCGTTCGCAGCTACGAATCGACTCGCGCTGATAAAGGAGTCGGGATTCATTATAAGTTGCTACAATGTTGCCAATTTACATACTTGCCCGATTTTCATGTTTATAATTGTTTAGGTATAGCTTTTGAATGTCATCTTATGGCAATAAGTTTTTATTTAAGGTTTTAAAAAAAAACTTATATTCTTTTTTATTGATATTCACTTTGTTTTTGCCTATAATGAGACTCTATGTTCTTTAATCTAAAGGCTAGTATAAGATAATAGATAAAACATAATTTTCCAAGCTTAACCTAATTTTATTGTTTCATAAAAAAATATCTAGCGCCGGTTCTTCTCAGGTTTGAGGCATTAAATTTAGTGAACTGGTGGTAAATTATTTGACGTTCAAAAAATTAAGCGTGTGACTTCTTATTTTGAATAAAATTATTTGAATTTGACTTAACGGGATAGCTATTAAAGTACCATCCAAGAAAAAAAATAAAAATCTTTTTTAATAACGTTCTCTCAATGTCACTAGAAAGACTAACGCAAAAAATGCGAAAGTCAGTAAAATCAAAATAAATTATCGTTATAATTTTTTAGCTTATCTTAAAATAAATGAATATGAAATCATAAAATATTTTACTATCCATTATCACTCTAATATTATCATCTTTACTTACACATAAAAGAACATATCCATAACTATAAATTTTACTTTAACCTACATCAAGTTAGGCCATGCATCTCTATCTTAACTCATAAGGAAGCGTGACCTAAATTAATTAGCACTAACCAAACACATTCGAGAGCAAAATTAAATATAAATGGGTATATAAAGCACAGTTAATAAATCAGGTTCATATGTATCCCTCATACAGCAGGGTAAGCAGAGAGAACCTAGTGTTAAGACACTCCGTTTCCTACTTTCCGTCGAAGTCGGAAGGCGCTACGTGTTGAGTGCCAACACTCAACGGTACACTTTTGCTTCGACACCAAAGCGAGAAATAAAAATATAAATTTCTATAAACATAAATATTTTTTACCATTTTTAAATTTTTATTCCACACTTAGGAAAGAAAAATAGTTATTTAGAAAATGTATAAATATTTAAACACAGCGGGACTCGAACCCGCGCCTCCTGGAAACCGATTACGACGATAACTGCCACGGCGCGAGTTCAAGTCCCGCTACGTTTAATTTTTTATACGTTTTCTAAATAAGCATAAATATTTAATTTTCTCGAGTGGAAATCCAATCCACAACCAGTCGCCTTTACTTCACACACTTATGCCCCTTCGCCATGACTGACCTCAACTCAAAAACACTATCATTAGATAACGTTAAATCCATTTAATTTAACAGTAAAACTTGTACGAAACTTTGTAAGTCATTCATCTCTTATTTACAACATCAAATTAAATAAACAAACATACGAATGCATCCGAGAATGCATTGTTAAAAATCGATGTTTGACAGCAATCAAATTAACATCAGAATGTCATTGTGCTACATCACTTCACACAGCGCCGTAATTGTGGCTATAAGAGATTTTTAACGGAAATTAAATTATTTGCTTAAATCTCCACGCGATAGAGACAGGAAGTATTAGAAAAGGATTTTTGATTATTTAGAAGGTGTTTTTTTTGTATTGTTTGTCGCTTAAGCAGCTCTTAGCACTCGTTTTGTTGAGTTTTATTGATAAAACATTTGTTAACGTGTGTTGTGTTGTTTTTAGGGTTCCATAGCTTAAAAGGTAAAAACGGAACCCCTATAACACGCTTTGTTTAATTTATAATACGAATTGACTACGAATATCAAAATAATTAAAAAATAAGCCAAATTCGAATCAGAGATATAAATATAAATTTAAACGAAACCACTTTAGCTATTCGCACATTTTACCAACTATCACTGAACACAAACAGATATTTGTGACTATCGATTATTTTATTTTTAATTACATTTATCGAATAAACCGAATAGTAATTTCACAGTCGGTTTTCCCGATACGTGTCGATGTCGCAGACCGATCGTGCACTACTGGCGTGGACCATGCGCCATCATATGTGAAAACCTCGGCTGATCAGCTTGTTGCACACTGAACTCCAATATGATCAGAACTGACTGACTAACTCTTAATGCAATCTCGCTTTGTATATTATTATATAGCACCAGTATTACGGTACACGAGCCTAAAAACTAGTTTCAAGACTAGTAGCATTTCAGTCTGATATTTATTAGGCACTTTAAATTATTGATAGATAATTAAAATATTAGCTAATTTAAAACATTAATATGTTAATTTTGTTATAAATGTTTACTTAAAGAAAATTTCAATATTTGTAAAAGATAAAAAAGGAAATTACGGAATAGATCTTATATCTATCTATATCTAATTAAGAATAATAAGCGTGTTCTGTCAACATTATCTTGTCTGGGCTAATCACAAATGTACCGCGCTACGAAATAAGCTTCATCGCGGATAAGCTCACGACTATAATAAACAACCCGCTGTAATATAATTACTTAAACGAGTTTTGCATAATTTACACAGCAATTTTCCATTATTTGTCACTGTTGATACGTACATACGTACTAACTTTTATAAGTAACTATTTAAAAATATTTGTTTTAATAGTACGACACTCCGTCCTCGTTCGTTGTTCACCCGAATTCGAAACATACTGGGTATTGTTATTGAGGCAGAACTTAACGCCGCATTTTACTCTACTAAAGCTGGCAAATGACAATAATTGTTTCTCCTAAGGAGATCGAAGTTACTTGACATTTTATTTTATTTATTTTACACTTAATCGTTTTTATAATGCCTAAACTTATATTTCTTAAATCTAAAAATATTTTCCAATAGTTGTATCATTTATCTAAAAAATATTTTACAATCGCTAGTGTTCCAGCATTACTCTGTAACATTATTGGTGGAATTGCGTCATACAATGCATTTAGGCGGTTTGTTTACGTTTCTATATATTAATAAGCATTATAGCGTTCGGTTATTTATCTAA
>DWQW01008124.1:0-14258 GCA_018249695.1 Heliconius erato demophoon
ATTATTTTTAATAAATATATTTTATATCTGAGTATTTTACCTACGGTATATTACGTCACTTCAATATTACTTGTGAACGGAACGCGTAATTAAATAACTGAACTAAACTATTATTTATAAGATTGTACTTATCTTAAGCTATAATGAAATAATATTATAAATTATATTTATAATATTTTTTTTTATAAATGTTTTTTTTTTATTAATTATATTATTTACCAACACAATTAGTTCTGGTATGGATCGTTACAGTTTGTCAATTAATATTTGGTCACGGTTTGATATGATTATTGCGTTAAAGTGGTTACAGGAGTTAGGTTACGTTTTCATTGCACGAACAAATTATTAAAAACTGTAATTGTAAATTTTTACTTTGGACAGTTGGCAGTGGCAATAAAAAACTTTAAAAAGGTTTTTCAATTATATATTTTAAAAATTAAAAATATTTTTAATAAGCTACTAAGCTTCATTAATTAGAAACAAGGGACTGGCCCACGTTTAACAAACAATATTGTGTTTATTGGTCACAATTTAACATGAAAACGTGTCTTTACAGAACACACGCTTATGTCACCGCACTTCAATAGAGATATCGAGATAATTAAGCAGACCACGCTTGACAGGTTTTGTGGGAACATTCGGGATTGTATTCAACAGATTGTCTTTGAACTATCGAGTGGTTGTAAGATTTATTGTTGCTAGGAAATGTATGAACGGGATATGAAGATCTTGAGTAACTATAAATGTAGATCATTATGTTATATTAGTTTGACACCATAGCTTCCAGAATTCAGTGGAAAGAGGGAAGCGGCGTGTCTAAACACTTATCTCTCGGCCTACCCATGCGGTAAACAGCTTGAAGTTTAAATTTTGTTACACTTGCAATTTATAACACTTAATAGCGGTAGTCAGTTAAACGATAGTACCGTATTTCTCTTGTTAACAAGGTTTGCCTAAACAATCGTAGCAAATAGGAAAGCGATGACTCATTTGTTAGAGGCTTGTTGAATTTGGCACGTTGAGACCTTGCTGAATTGGCTTAGTGTGGAGTTCTTGGATTTAATTTGTAGGTTTACAAGTTCAATTTACTGTCTACAGTGATGTCTTATGGTCGAATCGCACACTTAAGTGTATTATATAATTACATAATGTATCTATGTATAATCATGAAATAATGTTACAACAATGCCAGTCGTGACTCAGGGGCACAAGCATGGGTTCAATTCCTACTCGAGAAAATGAAATATTTAATATTTTCATTTCGCTCTGGTGTAGGGGCAAAGCGCGACGTTAAGTTACGCCACTCAACAAGTTTTCTCTCAATATTAAATTAGCATCAAATTATTAATGATTTATTTTTTTATTGTAGCTTTTAATTTAATAAAAAAAGTTATTCAAATAACAAAATATAAAGTGCATTTAAAATTTGAAAATATTCAAGTCATTTCGCAGCTCTATCTCAGGTTTAACTAGGTATGAGTTTATAAAATTGGATTTGCCTTCGTTTATTTAGCAAGCAAAGTTTACTTACATTCGAGATGTTCTCAGAGAAGAAAATCTAACTACATATTAGTGAACTTTCTGCTATCTTATTTCAATTCTTAGAATCGTATTGTAGATGAAATTTTCAAAAGATAAAAAAGAATAGGAGAGTGGCTTTCCATTTTATAAGTAAATATATTTGTGAGGTTATTTGAAGTTAAGCTCTGAAGGACGTTCCTTTAAACCACTTAAGTTTTATCTGTGATTTTATATTTGTATTTTTAAATTTATAATATGTAAGTCTTTAATATGTTATGTTGATATTATTAAAGCATTGTTTAATAATATCAACATAACATATTAAAGACTTACGCGGCGTTGAGTTCTGCCACTCAACACGCAATGCCTCCAGAATTCGGCAGAAAGTGGGGAATGCAGTGTCTTAACACTAAGTTCCCTCTGCCTACCCTGATGTGTGCGGGATACAGCGTGAAGCTAATTTAATTTTTAATTGTTTATGAAATCAAAAAAGAAGACACTAACTATTTTCATCTCGCTTTTTTGGTAATTATATTTTATTATTATTTTGAGGCCAGTCGTGGCGCAGCGGCTCAAGGTGTGACTGTAAAACCGACTGGTTGTGGGTTCGATCACCATTCGAGGAGAAGAAATATTTACTTAAATTTATATATTCGTTTTTTCGCTCTGGTGTGGAGGACAAGCGCGGCGTTGAGTTTTGCCACTCAATACGCAATTCCTCCAGAATTCAGCAGGAAGTGGGAAACGGTGTGTCTTAACACTAGGTTCCCTGTGCCTACTCTTCAGTGTGCGGGATACTGCCTGAAGCTGATTTATTTATTTATTTTTATTTTATTATTTTGTTTAAATTTTATAAGATATGAACGTGAAGTTAACTTATCTAATAATTTGTATGTATAATATTTTTCTTCCTTAGATTCACGCTGTATCCCGCTAATATACTGTTAAGTTCTCCATTCCCACATTTCACTGAATTCCGAAGGCATTGCGTGTTGAGTGGTGGAACTCAACGCCGCACTGAATTAAAAGTATTAATTATTAGAATTTTATTGTACTGTCTCAAGTGGGAATCGAACCCACAATCTGTCGCGTTTTCAGTCACACGCTTGTGCCCCTGTGCTATGACTAACCTTTCGATTTGTTACTTACTTACATGTTAACACATAATGAGTTTTAAGTGAAAATAAGTTTCTGTCGTAAAAAAATATTGTTAAGCAATAATAAAGTTATTTTTAAGAATTCATTGAAATGAAAACATAAACAATTTACTTAATTTAATATTAATTATCCTTTACTACAATATCAATTAAGAAATTCCGCACTAACAACAATTTGTGTCCCGTAATACCCATGTTTTAGAGAAACTGTTAGATTGTTACGCTCTATTTCAGTGGACCTCTGAGGGCAGCTTAGTTAAAACTTTCTCTTTTAAACAAACGAAATCACCTCTCTATTAAAAGTTTCATTTCGTTCATATATGTATGTTAAGTTTTTAAGATACAACTTTTTTTATTTTATAAAAGGTATGTAAATTTTATTGCCTTTTTTTGGGGTGTGAAATAACTTTGTATTTTTTTCATAATCTATATATGTAAAAGGACATGTTTCTGACTGACTGAGGCACATGCACGCACAGCCGTAACCGGTGTGCGTAGAAACGTGAAATTTGTACAAATGTTTATTTTCATAATCTAAGAAGGGATTTTGAAAAGTTTTAACCCTAAAGGGATGAAATTGGGGTTGAATGTTTGTATGGTTTTTTTTAAATCGGCACCGATTTTTATAATATTTGAAATTCAAACTCTTAAAAATATCTCATTAAACACGTGTTTCATGGTTTTTTAGAAATTACCCCTAAGGGTTCAAATAAGGGGTTGCAAGATTCATTACCTCGAGCGGGAATTGCACCCACAAACTGTCGAGCTTAGTGCTTGCTTGCTTGCGCCTCTGCGCCATGATCCTACAAATTCATGTAAAGTATTGATATCACAATCAGGTGAATTTCAACATATTTTATGAACAATGTGGTATTGGTTTAGTTGAATGCGGAATTACGGGACGTGTTCCCCTAATTACGATTTTTATTGAAACCATAACCTCGTACGCTTGATAAAATGAACATATTCTAGGATGCAGCTGTATTTATTTATTTATTTATTTATTTATAGAACACCAACACAGCTCACACTAACAAGATTAGAAAATACAGAATACAAATATAAAGCTATAAATAGGTGCAATAAAAATATGTTGTAATTTGGTGATACAAAATGTTTGATATCGATTTTAAATGAAAGCTTTACTTTATTACAAAATAGCTTTTTAAAAAAGTAGCAGTAGCAACACGGTGGTTGTAAATTTGTTGCCTGCCGACACTTAACATGTAATATATCGAAAATTGAATGCAGCGGGTAACAAACATAGTGTCTATTGGGTTCCTGGTTTATTTATTTTTTTTGTCTAATCAAATCTCTATCTATCATTGACAAATTGCAAGCACTACGTGGCTGCTTGAGATGGTAATATTTGATTAGATTCAATTAACATTGGAGAATCATAAATCTCGTTTTTCTTATAATCAAACAATCTCGAGTTTTTTTTTGATTAATATACAAATAATAATTTACTAACAATATTAAACAATAAAACATTGAAAAATAAAAATTCAATAAAACATTTGTATAATAACTCTTTTAGGAAGTATCAATTTTGTCAAACAACATACTTTAAGTTGATATAACTTTTTTGTTGTATCATAATGGTCTTTATGTTCCTCTGCAACCACTTCTATTTTTCAGTTTTACAGATTTCTACATTGTAAGCGGATAGTATTACTGCACCAACGAGAGAAATCCATTTATTACGTCTGAAGGAGGTACCACAAAAATTTCAAAACGCAGGTCTAAGACTACATAAAAATAAATATGCGTTATTCTAGGATAGTGTAACGTATTTAGGATACGTTTAAGGACATGTCCTATGAAAGTAGAAGCTTAAACAAAAGCACCAACTCCAACAAACGTTTAAAAAAAAAAGATTTCTTGCCGTAGTCATTTATTATCGTAATTTTATACCGAATGCTTCTTTCTTATTAAATCCTTTGTATGAATTATTTACAAACTAGTGAAAAGAATTATAGTCAAATTCAAAAGGAAACCACGGCTATTATATTCGACGTTAAGCATTTTCATCAATATCTTTATGGAAGAGAAGAACCAATCTAGCAATAAGACGTATTTCGGTAGCACGTAGGTTTCAAAGATACGCATTAATACTATCCTTTTATAATTATACAGTGTAGTATATATCGAGTAAAAATAATTGAGTAGCAGATTATTTCTCTAGAGCACTGAAGCTCCGTTCGTCTCAAAGGTAGATAGAAGAGAAAGATAAAAAGCGAAATATATCGCTTCTGTTCCTTGAACCTAATGAAAAACCGGTTTCATTCGAGGACATGAGTCCAAGCCACAGCGCATCGCAGCTATTGTAGTAAAATATACGAGTATGACTCATGGTTGGTAAAATAATGTGTAAATTTAACTTACCATATTATTAATGTAAAACGGACCTGTAAATTAATAATGGCTGTCTATTTTAGTGGCCATAGGGTTGTTATTCCAGAAACATTTTGAAAAAAAAAATATCAGCTTAGGGAATTTCATTTGGTTAATTTTAGTACAATATAAACAAAGTCTATTGCTCGTAGTAGTAGTTTGAATAAAGATTCAATGATTGTAGGAGGAGAAGAGATTGCTGATGCTGAGGAATGGGTGGAGGCAAGTGATGATGTTTACGACACTTGCGAACCTCAGTTCATACCCCCGGCATTTAAAACCGGCGTTAAGTAGTGGCTTTATGCTACTGCGTTTTACATCAGGTAATGCCGGGCTCCGGCGCCCAACCCACCTTAAAGGTAGGCCACGCACGGGGTCGTGGGTGGCTGTAATCACTTACCATCAGGTGACCCGAATTCTCATTTGCCTTATCTTTTCCATAAAAAAAAATACCACTAGACTCTAATTGCAAATCGGATGGGGCCGCATGTAACACAACTAAACGTTCAATGAAGATAAGAAAGGAAGTAGATGTTAAATAATTTTTCTAAATCTTTTACATGTATAGTTTGATACTTTGTTTACATATTTTAGTACATTATTATTTAGAAATAACAATGGAGCAATGTCATGTATTTTATCTATATATCGCTAAAGGACATCGTCTATATGTACAAAACCCACGATTCATTACTTACTTTTTTAGTTTTTTTCCCCATTTCGTTTAATGTGGAAATATAAAAAATAAAAAAAAGTAACCTATCACTATGATTTATCAATTTCTTTTCTTGTAATTATAATAAGAAAGCGAAGTTACTTTGATATATTTAAAAGCTTTTTTTTATTTAGTATGAAAATAGCGAAAAATATTACATGTTGTGAATATCGTTTTATGAGATTATATACTGATAGCAAGTATTGGATTTTTAGTCCAATCAACGTTATTTTCGGAATGAATTGCAGGTATCGACGTAGAACTGCTCGTTCAGGTGTTATATAAACGACATATTTATAGGACAATATCTTACATGGTTAACGAATTCGGGGATTTCGTTGCATATAGATTTTTGTTGGGTTTTGTAACGAAATAATATTTGCCATTTTAAACGATTTAATATAGTTACTAGCGGCCCACTCACTGCTTCGCCCGCATACCACCTATAATTATTTTATTATGCTGCAACAGATTGATTATATAGGATGGAAGCTTCTGTGTTTCTTTTACTGGAGCAGCATATAAAATATTTCAAACTCTTTTCTAAAGATATTCATCAAGATACCTCAACAGCTTCGACGTATGATTTTTTTCATTTCACTTTATTTATCCATACCGTGTGACGCATTATACGCATACATACCGATAACGTAAACACATACTACTACAAAAATACTACTAAGCGTTGCCAATCTTCTACTTTTCATTCATACAAAACATAACCGAACAAGAAAGAACGATATCTCTCTTTCTTTTTTACGCAATTACACTATTTTGTACAATAAATCTAAACAACGTTCAAAGCTCTTATTAAATTTGTTGATTAAAATCCTACTTCAAGGCAATTTAATATATCTCATTTATTTTGAAATTATTTGAAAATAATGCATGGTTATTAAACCACCCACAAAATTACATCCAAAATTTGAAACACATAAAATTATATTGAGAAGTACTTAAATTTAACTTTAATTTTACATCATCGTCGTCGAATTTTCATTCTACTACCACTAATATTTTATTATTAAATTAAATTAGCTTCACGCTGTATCCCGCACACAGCAGGGTAGGCAGAGGGAACCTAGTGTTAAGGCACTCCGTTCCCCACTTTCTGCCAAATTCTGGAGGCATTGCGTGTTGAGTGGCAGAACTCAACGCCGCGCTTAACCTCGACACCAGAGCGAACAAATGGTAATATAAACTAATATTTTTATCATAATTAATATTAAAAACTCAATATTTGTTGGTTTCCAGTCTTAAAAAATATATATTTTTGACGGTACACTCAAATACTAACACACAATAGTTTCACATTTAAGAAAAATACTTGATTAATTGATTTCTTAATTTATAGCGATTCGAGCGTGCCAAATGAGCACATTTCATTTAGTAATCACATTTCAAATTTATCACGGTTTTAGAAATGCGAATAGTAATAAAATTATTATTAAAGAACATCCAAATATTTTAAAATATTCAATAATTATTCAAAATCTAAAGACGATCAAAATGAGATAACAAGACTTAGACGCGCCTGCGCCGCGACCTTATGTTTTGTTTACATTATATATATATTTAAAAACCATTGTAATAGGTACATGCAGTGCCATTAATTCCACGTAAGCCACTTTACGGTACTCAAAATTTAAAAAAAAAACGAACGTCGTCACCTCGTCGTCGTTGTATTGCATACAATATAGTTTACTACACACGTTGATTTCTTTAAGGTACAATAAGGCAAGCGACGTTTGTGTCACAGAAGACGTTAGAGGAAATTGATTTGCACGGCAACATTATCTCAACTATCGAAGGAGGAGCTTTTATCAGCTTGTGTGAATTACAAAGCCTCGATCTCGGTCGAAACAGGCTTTCAAAGTTCAACAGTGATGTCTTTCAAGGAATCGAAAACTTGGAGAAATTACATGTTGCCGAGAACATTATAGCGGATTTCCTAACTGTGGCTCTTAAATTATTTTCAAGGGTCAAAGCAATATGATTTCGGTAATTAATCTGTTCAGAAAATTCAATGTTTTAAAATGAATGTTTTATAATTAGTGATAGAGCAATCATTTAAATCAGCTCAGATTTTAAATATTAAATGAGCCAGATAATTTAGATTGATTAAATAGCTCATCAGTTGTATGTAAATCGGTTATGCTAATAAGCTTTATGTTATCCATATATTTTCATCTCGTATATGTGACACTCCAGGCGAAGTGTACAGGTAAAGTAGAGGTATCCCATTTTGGTTATTTTATGATATGTTATACCTACGTGGGTCCTCAACACAACATATCAATAGAACGATATTTTGATTGTACAATGTTTAGTTTAGGAGTTATAAGGGCTCGAAGTCGTGAGCGACTAGTGGACATGCATTCTTTCAAATTTCATTATCCAGTATTAATAAGTGACAAATAAAGAAATAAAGTAATGGAATATATTCCTCGTTAAATTTGCCTTTTAATGGTATTTTACATAAATAAAATTGTATTATTTTTCATAGAAAAAAAATTGTTTTTATTTTATGAAATAACATTTCAGAAATATCTATAAAGGGAGGCCAAGCCGTTTAGGATCTACATCGGTTACAGTACTGTCCTGGAGGGCTGGGACCAATGCCGCAATTTGCACCCGACGCACCGCCACCATATTATGGAAATCTTTAATTCTACTAATATAGTAATGTTTTAATTAAATTAATGTTTATGATTGAAAATAATAATTTCAAATATAATTTCTCAATAAAATATTATAATTATTGTATTTAAGGACACAAAATGTGACTGCAAATCGACTGGTTGTTGGTTCGATCCCCACTCGAGAAAATGAAATATTTATTTAAAATGTATATTTCCATTTCTTCGCTCTTGTAAAACGTCATTATGTTCTGGAGGCATTCCTCCAGAATTCGGCGGAAAGTGGGGAAAGGAGTGTCTTAACATTAGACTCCCTCTGCCTACCTTGCTGTGTGCGGGATATAGCGTGTAGCTGATTTTTAAAGTACTAAATGTTTGGTACATTATGAAAAAATGTTAAACATAGTCTGAGTCCAAAGTTAAGCTGAAACATTTTATATTTTCCACATTTTCATACAAATAAAAGTTAAATAGAAGTTTCCGAGTTCTCACTGGGCTGCGGCTGTCGGCTCTTTATTGACATTAAAATTGGGTTTCAGAACATGCCAAACTAAGAGAGCGAAGTAAAATTTACATTGATTTTTTGTTCGGAATGCCATAATCGAAGAACCAAACCAAACCATACATTGATTTCAATGCATTCGAATACATTCAAAAATTAAGCCAGATATGTAATATTTTTATTATTTTAATCATCTATAGTAGATAAGGTATTTTTTTTTATACACCTATATAAAAAAAGATATTTATACGACACCTACATAAAGAAAACATATATTGTTTTTTTAGGTTTTCTATATGTAGCTCGATGAGAGATCGAGAGACGAGATCGAATCTCATCGAGCTACGTCGTCGATCGTCATTCGATCGATGCGCGTTAAAATCCTACTACGTTCAAATTTTATCTGGTAATAACACAAAACGTGGAATTATTTGACTACTTTTGCACAAGCTCTCTTTAATTACACAATAAAATACAAATATAAGTACTCATATAGTATCATTATAATATGATCATGATTAAAATAAATCCTAATTTGTAAATCGAAACAGTCATAATTGAGTAGATTGTCCAATAAAGGATATATAACAAATAAATTATTACTTCGAAATTACTTTAACTATTGGTTTTCGTAAAAATTATATATATATATTGTTGTGGGCTTTTAACTGGGTATATCAATCGTATACCAATTTGTGACGTTGTCTATAACTATATCAATGTTTACAGCTGTAAATTTTTCATTTTTTTTAGATTCATGCTAAATCTCCTAGTGGTTGGTTAGTGAGAGGTAACCAGGATATTTTATTTTACATTCTGTTCCCATTAAAAAACTTCCGTTACTGAATTTCCGCCGAATTCTGGAAGTATTGCGTGCTGATTTATTATCATTATAAATTTACAGTTGCAATATTTTATAAATTTATTGTGATTTTTAACACACTATTATTAGTTCGAGTTGTATCGAGTGTGTATTGAGCTATGTAATAAAGTTTGGATTTGAACCACTTGTAGAAACTTGCCAGTTATACGTAACTTAGGTGACAATACAATAATATAGTATCAAGGAGATGGTGTGGTGATGAAGCCAGAACCTGAATATTTTAATTCTTTAGAGGCTATTAACCAGAGTTTCCATGTCGATACGATGTACGACGCACCTTCAAAATACGCGCTTATTTCCACCTTAAAGGCAGAGCTCCTGTTCAAAGCAAAGGTTATTTGGTGTTACACGGGGTTGTGAGCAGCGGAGATCATTTACCATCAGGTACGGGTTATTCTCGTTTTCCTTTGTTTTTTCCTTAAAAAAAAAACACTAGCACTTGTATCACTTGGTGTTTTGTAATTTGATTTTAATCGCTATATTATTTTGAAAATATTTTATCACATGGTTAAATTTAAGTAAATTTTGTTCAGATCACTCGACTCTTGATGGATATCAAACATAATAGTGTAAGTAATATAATCGAATAAAAATATAGTAGCCTATGTGTGGATAGCAGCATGTCTCTAAGCCTGACTTTAAGTAAGAAAATAAATTCAGATATTTAAATAATGTTTTTGATGAATTGCTTATAACGAAACTGCTTAGATTTATAAGGTCAATGTTTCTTTATCAATCATAACAGCGGCGCAGCAAAGGTTCTATTATTTCTAAATTAAGAAATTTTCTGTTTCAAATTTATTTTTAAAGTATTTATTTATTTTTACAAAAGAGAATTCATAAAAAATATTTTATTTTAAAGGTAAAAATCTTTTAATCTTTTCTTTGATAAATTTGTGTTTAGACTCAGACAGAGTGGTTAATCTATTCACACTAATAATTTTTTTTCTTCAAAAAAAGTAAAAGCTGTGTAAAACGAATACTACAAATGTTTCATTTGAAGCCCTGTTTTTAGTTAATATTATGTCTGGCTGAGAATTGTAGTTTCAACGGCCCAACTGCTTTAAATCAGTTTTAAGTCGGATTTCAATATTCAACAGCATCGCAGGGGCACAAAGTGTGACTGTAATCGACTGGTTGTGGGTTCGATCCGCACTCGAGGAGATGAAATATTTACTTAAATTTCCATTTCTTCGCTCTGGTGTTGAGGTTAAGCGCTACGTTGAGTTCTGCCCCTCAACTCGCAATGCCTCCAGAATTTGGCAGAACACTATTTACACTAGGTTCCCTCTGCCTACCCTGCTATGTACGGGATACAGGGTGAAGCTGATTTATTTTTATTTTAAAAATAAAACAAAAATATGTCTTTTGTATGACGGAAACAGATCCAATCATGAACATTTCAATTGTCCAACTATCACGCTTCATAAGATACAGCCTGGTGACAGACTGATATATACACAGTCGGGCAGACAGTGGTGAGTGGATTCTTAGTTATAAGTTTTTACCGTTTGGGTACAGAACCCAAAAAATGATGGCGGTCTGGTGCAGTGGGGCAGCGTTTGATTCTCGGGGAAATGATTAAATTCAAATAATTTTTATGTTCCCATGTCTCGAAAAACGGGCGGAATGTGGAGAACGAACTATTTTAATACTAAGTTTCCTCTGCCCAGCTTTGCATTTAAAAACCAAAGCAAACCATATGTACATACATATGTTATGCTTTGTTTTTGCACCTTTACATATATGTATGTACATACATATATGTTTATAATATCCTGTGCAGGCATAAATTGGGTACTTCCCATCTGTGCCTGTGCAGTAAATTACTGTTTACTGCACTATTAGTAGTTAGCTTGACAGGTTACTGTAAATTAAAAATAAATGAATCAAAATAAATCACGCTGTGTCCCGCTTACAATAGGGTAAGCAAGGGGAACCTAGCGTTAAGACACTTTGTTACCCACTTTCTGTCGAAAAATGGAGGCATTGCGTATTAAGTTGCGGAACTCAACACCACCCAACGACACCCGAGCGAAGGATTGAAAATATACATTTAAATAAATATTTCCTTTCGACGAGTGGGGATCGAACCCACTTTGTGTTCCTGCACCACTACTGGCCTCACTACTGTAAATTAAACGTATCTTAATTTATGTATTTTGTTCCACCTGCCTCACATGTAACTCAAATAAGTTTGGATAGTACGCCGCAAAAACATACGTCTCTAGTTATATTATCTCTGAAAGCAAACGATGTAGTTGAATGCTTACTTAGGGTCGCCGTGTAATTAGAAGATAACAGATATGTATATAAAATAATTTCACTTTGATACTGTCTTTTCATATTATATTGAGTAATACTGAGATATGTTGTATTCTTCACATATCCTAATTTTAACCTTGTCAATAATCTATTTTGTTTCGTAGTAATATCTAATTTGTGAATAAAATAAAATATATGCCTAGTAAAATTGTTGGAATAGTCTTATTGTTTACTTACACACAAGCTTAATTTTCAAGAAATTGTTTGTTTATAAAATACTCTGCGTGACGGAACTCAACGCCCCGTTTATCATATTATCAAAACTAGAGTGAGAAAAATGAAGATAATTCCTTCTAACGTGAATCGAACCCACAACCGTCGCAGTTATTAAAGATTCCACATACAGCATGGTACGCAGAGAGTACACAGTGTTGAGACACTCCGATCCCCATCTTCCGCTGAATTCCAGAATTCAGCGGCAGATGGGGATCGGAGGCATTGCGTGTTTACATGTTTCCTCTGCTTATCGTAGGAACGAAATATTCATTTGACGTCTAGCTTAACTCCAGCGTTATCTCCACGTTTATAATAATATTCTTCAATTAAGACCCAAAACTCACACTTTCAGGGCATGTCTCAAGCGAGCTAAGCATTTAGATAATTACTTCAGGAATGTCTTGCATGCCTTGTTATAATCAAATTAGAGGAAAAGTGGTTTAAGCATTTTTTTCTTACATTTGTTTATTTGTTATATTATTAACTAGTTGTTTATTCGGTAAATAAAATTCAAATTTACATGGTCTTATGTAAAATGTACGATTTATAAAAAAAAGTATTTTGTTGCTGTTCTATTTATACATAAAAACTAAAATAGGATGTGCTTGCAAATGTTAATTCTTAAGGCCAAAAAATTAATTAACAATTAATTTGGTTAATGATTATAATTTTTATCAAAAAATAAAACCAATTTCGACTTGATCCCGTAATCAAAATCTAACCAAACTTTCGTTGAACTATCCTTGAAATGTATTAATAAAATCAAAGTACTTTTTACTTTATGTTATGTAAATTTATTTTTTACTTTTTAGTTTATTATTTAAAGTCGATTTTCTTTTCTTAAAAATTAATTTTGTGTTAAAATAATGAAGGAATTCTTAGTAACTTATATATATATATGTTCGCTTAAACTTATTTTTATAACATAACCCAATGATAATTATTTTAAAGAAAAAATATCCTTATTCCTTTTTAATACCTCTAAGAATAAGTGTACAAAGTTTCATGATAATCGGTTCAGTAGTTTTGGCGTGAATATGTAACAAACAAACTTACATTTTCATTTATAATATTATAATGATGTATATTAAATTGATTTCGTGTTTTACTCATTCGAATGCGCAAAATTAACATACAGACTATCAACCTTGCATGAAAGCAGAATATTCTTACAAATATTCTTATTAATAGCTGCGCGCTAAAGAAACCTATATAAATAAATATCTTTAATATTCATAAAATTTATTCTTTAAATGTAGACCGATCGTTATAAGTTGGAAGCTGGTTTAAGAATTTGCAAATCACCCCTAGGCGGACCTATACAGAACTTCAGCCATTTCGATTTTAAGTTATTAATTGGAGTCAATTGGGACTAACTTTTAGCATGATCAGATTACCAATGAGTCCTGCCTTAGTTATGAAGTTGTGGGTTCTATTACGTGAATTATGAAGTTTATATTGGGAAATGTGTTGTTTTCCCTTATTATTAGATGGGGTTAATTTTATTCATACATTTCTATTTATTGCCACGTTTTATGCCGTATTCAAGAGGATAGATAGAGGTAACTTAGTGTTAAGCCACTTAGTCCCAAACTCTCCGCATAATTTTTCGAGACACAATGTTTTAAGTGGCAGAACTCAGCGCGTTATGTCTTGTTACCAAAGCGAAGAAAGTAAAAATATTAATTCTTCCAAATGAGAATTGACCCCACAACCGTTGCTTTCATATACAGGGTGGAAGCGGCAGCGCTCCATTTACTGAAACTGCATATAGGATAAAATATTTCAAACACAAAGCAAAAGAAATTAATCAAGGTACCTCAACAGTTTAGACGTAGGATTTTTTTTTCATTTCACGATTTTTATCCAAGCCTTTATTTCGTGTGACGCACACATACACGTA
>DWQW01008125.1:0-14257 GCA_018249695.1 Heliconius erato demophoon
ATTTTGCATATACTTGTTACAACTTATTTATGTTGTTAACCTCTGATTGTATACGCGATGGTTGTGGGTTCGATCCGCTTGAGAGGCATTAAATTATTTTCATTTCTGGCAAGGCAGAATGAAACATGGACGAGTCTATTCCTCCCTTGTTTGAAAAATGACTTGCATTTTTTTTGTTAGTTTCACGCTGTATCCCGCGAATAGTAGGACGGGCAGAGGGAACCTGGGAACCTAGTATTAAGACTCCGTTTTCTATTAACTCACTTTCTTTCCACGCTCGCAGTCTAAGTATCATCGTGAGGCATTGCGTATTGAGTTGCGGAACTCAACGTCGAGCATTGCCTCGTTACCATAGCGAAGGGAAGTCAACATCCATCATTCAATTTGAGACTATTGAAAAATCTTACAGTAAATAGTCCTAATTAAAACTCTGTAGTCCCAATTTAGTTTTCCATACCTTGCATTAGATCCTTGAAAGAGAATAATAAAATAATAAATGTGATAGCAGCACAAAGTGTGACTGTAAAACCGACTGGTTGTGGGTTCGATCCCCACTCGAGGAGATGATATATTTACTTACATTTATATTTCCATTTCTTCGCTCTGGTGTCGAGGCAAAGCGCGGCGTTGAGTTCTGCCACTTAACACGCAATATGCCTCCAGAATTCGGCAGAAAGTGGGGAACGGAGAGTCTTAAACTAGGTTCCCTCTGGCTACCCTGTTGTGTGCGGGATACAGCGTGAAGCTGATTTATTTTTTAAAGAAACAGAATATATCCATGTGCCCTGTGTGCGGGATACAACGTGAAAAAAGCGGTGTCTCGATGACCACGTCATTTAAAACGTAACGTAATTTTTTGTCTCGAGTACAATGCCCTCTCAGTAAGTAAAAAGAAACTTGTATACATACATATTTACGTTTTTTTTAAACATTCAAATGAAAAATACATTAATTACGAATTAAGAAACTGAATGCGTTGTTAAATAAAACGATTAATTTTTTCGTTTAAAATGAAACATGATGCTTAAGAACTTTTAGTGTTTTTTTTTCTATTAATCTATTTTCTCACAGCGTTCATTTATAACAAAGTAAATTTACATATTTATTTCGTCTGTATGTATCTTCCACAGTATAGTGCACTTATTTTAGAATCATTGATTGATACATACCTATATTTGTATATAGTATTTATTAGTATTTTTTTTTCTTGTAAAGGTTGCGCAGGGGAACCTAAACTTAAGACCGTCTGCGTCCCCCGACTTCCGCCGCTCGAGGCATTGCGTGTTGACTAGCGCAACTCAATGCCGTGATTTGCCTTGTTACTAGAGCGAAGAAATTAATCAATATTTTTTTCCCCCGAATGAGAATCGAACCTACAATCGTCACGTCTTCAGTCTATATGCGATAAATAGTTTTTTTTACCTATCTATCTATATTAACAACAAGTCCTTTTATATATATAGATACCGTAGCGGAGTTTGAACCGACTACCATCGACCTACAGACCCTGTAAGTCTCAACTGCGCCATAATACCATCAAAACTATTATATAAATCGGTAAAAAGATTAAACTTAAGCTATAACCGTGAAAATAAGTACTCGAGCGAATGATAAAAATGATTCATTGAAGTTCGTTAATCTCTACATATCTTTTTATCTCGTGACGTCCGTTTGTTATCGTGATTTTATTCTTTTATCATTCAATTAAGCATTTTTATTTCGTGTTTTCCGTGTAAAATTATTTTTTGTTCTTATTTAGAAAACGTATAAAAATTTGAACGTAGCGGGACTCGAACCCGCGCCTCCTGGAAACCATATTTTTCTTTCCTAAGTGTGGAATAACACTTTAAAAATGTTTAAAAATTATTTTTTGTTACTCTCCGCCCTATATATTTTTTTAATATTTTAAAATAATATGTGTAGATCCAAGTGACGTTTGTATTATTATTTCTAAGGCGTCATCGCGCTCCTAATATGTAAAACCTTATTTTCTTTATATTAGGGTAGGTAGTGGATCTAGTTAAAATACCGACCGTTGAAAAGCACGATGAGGCCTCAAATTGCAGATTGTTGACAGTGGACGAGTCGAAAGAGATATGCAGAGACTGTAGCTTTTGGTGCTCCGTACTCTCTGGTTTCGGTCCCATTGCGACACTTTCGTTTCCCAATATCCCCTGAAATATCGAGGCATTACGAGTTGAGTGGCGGAACTCAACGCCGTAAATGAGCACCGTAAAGACTTTTCTACACATTCGATATAACAAGACAATTTTACTGATTTTTTTGATCATTTCTAAGTAAAAGTCTATAATGCGCCCCATTAAATTGCATATCTAACACAACTCGTATAATATAAAAATATCTGCAATATTTATACTATAAGTATATCAAGAATATATTTAATTATAAATATCCAGCAATTTTTTTATCGCATTCTTTTCATTAAATGAATCGGGAAATCTCCTAAGTAAGTATACTCGTATAAAGTTCAACAAAATTCCACGTATAAATACAGATTAATAATTCTTAAAAACCAATTGGTATACATATTATAATAAGTTTTCGCAGAAATATGAATCATTTGTATTTTGTACACATTATCTTTATTTATACATACAGAAAACGAGTTGAAAGTTTTAGTAGAACTGTTGAGGATTAAGTAGGAAAAATGTAAATATAACAATATTGCTATTAACGCTGTCGTTGCAGAGGTACATATGTGCCTGACCGAATTGTACCAATGGGCGTGGGTTCAAATCTCGTGTGAGGGATCTGATGATTATTCTGATATTTATGATTTTAAATGAATGCTTATAGAAACTTTTGGGGTTTTCGGTCTTTTTACCAAAGCTAGGAAATGTAAATAATTCATTGCCTTGATTGGAAATTGAACCCACAACCACTGCGATTACAGTCGGATGCTGTACCCATAACACTACATGACGACATTGATTTTTTATTACATTAGTTTATACATAAATAGTAAGTTGATATTGGTATTTCTGAAAGTAAAATAATCTTATCTAAGCCATATCGGGCCGTCACGCTAAGCCTTGCTATTTATTAAATAAATCATATCAATGCATAATATTTTCGTTTAGATTTCTTATAAATCTTTTATCTATACATGTAATAAAATTGTAACTGAATTGTCTGTACATAGAAGATATAAGAGTAATAAAATCTAAAACAATTATTTTTTAAGTTTTTGTTTGTTTGTACACGTTTGTGCACGCTAATCTCCGAAACGGCTTCACCGATTTACATGCAGTTTTCACATTTGTATTTTGGCAATTTTCTCTATACATTTATACATTAAAACAAACAACCTTTGTTTGTTTTATTTCAGATTCATAAACAAAAAAGTTATATAATATAAAAATATGTTTAAAGTATAATATAAAATTTATAAAGTATTTTGTTTCACTAAGTGGCTGTACCTAACTACCTAAATAACAGTTTTAATAAATTGTCTGTAAGTTTCGTTTTTAATGTATTCTTTAAAATGATAATTTTATTAGAACGCTAAAGTAATTCGGATTAGTTCATAAATAATTTTGTACTTCAAGCGGGCGAAGCCGCGCGCGGATCGTGAGTTGATAAATAAAATATCGTAAAAAAATATCTTGGATTTTAGTATTAATGGATTAGTTTGAGGATTTGTTATGTTGTTATGTTTACATTCAATTTTCTTTTTTGTCCTTTGATTACTGATGCATTTTTAATTTTTATCGTGCTTATGAAAAACAAAAATTTTCGAAATATGAGTAAAAATCCGTTTAGTAATTTCAAAGAATAAACTGAAAAATATAAGTCTATAAACAGTAGATAAAAATAGTCACGTATTAATAATCTTATCGATGATATTATAAATCGAAATATCCAAATATTTATGATTTATGAACTCTTTCTATGTAAATTTTGAACTAAAAATCTAACTAGGGTATAGCCAAACTAACTAACTTACCTAGGATATAGGAGAGCGGTGATTAAACTAAATCTAGTGCACTACATCATATAGGGCGTATATGATATAGTGCACTAGATGAGTCTACCCTAAACTTAAAAATAGTCGTTTGGAACGACCTATTTAAACCTAGTCTATTAGAAATATAGTAGTGTGATTAAACTACTTGGTTTGTTGTATTTGTGGTTAGCCCCTGAACTAGCTAGCTTTAGGTCACCACTCGTCGACCGTATCTCGTTTAATTGAAACAGTAAAAAGAAACATTATTTTCTAAGTAAATTAAAATTAAATTAAATCAGCTTCACGCTGTATCCCGCACACAGCAGAGTAGTCAGAGGAAACCTCGTGTTAAGACACTGTTCCCCACTTTCCGCCGAATTCTGGAGGCATTGCGTGGCGAAGTGGCGGATCTCAACGCCGCGCTTTGCCTCGACACCACGTAATTTTAAAATTCAATCTATCTACCCTCAAAAATTAAAGAAAAAAAAATGAAACCTACATAAATAAAACACAGTAAACTAACCAAAAACTTGTTTTCCAGTATAAAAACACTATACGACAATGTGGACGTGGTCACCATAAGAGAGAACACAGAGGGCGAGTACTCGGGCATCGAACACGAGATCGTCGACGGCGTGGTGCAGTCCATCAAGCTGATCACTGAGGAGGCCAGCAAGAGGGTGGCGGAGTTCGCCTTTCAATTTGCAACGGAGAACAAAAGGAAGAAGGTGACGGCTGTACACAAGGCTAATATTATGTGAGTATTCGTTTTTTGTGTTGGTTCGATGCTTGGTTAGGGTAAACTGTGTAATTTTTGATTTTAATTGGTTATAAAAAATATGATAATCTTTAATTTCCGCAAAGAAAAATATTTTTTCTTGTTAAGTAGAACACATAAATTTACTTTTATTCTTGATAATTACTTTTAAATACTATAATTACTAGCTTCTTACTACCGCCATTATGTTATTAAAGTTAAACATTTAACAACACAAAATCGTTTTCAATTTAGCAAAGTTAAAATTGAATTGGCTCTATTCCAAAATTATACGGCATACAATTTAATATGCGTTTGACATTCGTGACAAAAGTTATTGATTGATCTTTTAATTTGTAAACAAAGAAAAATATTTTTAGTTTCAGTTATATAATTATGAGATATATTTAACGTTTTTAAACATTTTTAAAGTGTTATTCCACACTTAGGAAAGAAAAATACTTATTTAGAAAACGTATAAAAATTTGAACGTAACGGGACTCGAACCCGCGCCTCCTGGACCAGGCGCGGGTTTGAGTCCCGTTACGTTAAAATTTTTATACGTTTTCTAAATAAGTATATTTAAAGTTTCTTTTGTAAAAAGATTTTTTGAGTTTCTTGTTTATTAGTATCTTATTTTTTTCTGTGCTCCAGAGGACTTTAGAGCTGGATTTTTGATATTGTAAATCTTGATACCTCCATGCGGTTCTGTTTTTTAGTTTTTCTGGCGTCTAATACAATATTGTACTAGGAGCCAGAACTTTTCGCTAGTCTTCTCTAAATAGACAAAAAGGAGAGAAAGGAATAAAACATCACTTAAACTTTTGTTAGTTTAAATAAGCCGCTTAAAATATACATTAAGATTTACACGACAGTTCTATTAGCGTCAATAGAGACGAACCTAAAACGACACTATTATATCGTATCGCTTCATGTCGAGGCCGAAACGTTACCTTCGTATATAATGTTACAAGGTCCTTTGTAGGTACTTTTTAAATAAGCATTGCTTTGAAATTTACCAGGTTTTTATTTAATAAGAAACCTAAATTTTTATATAATACATCTTTCTTCAGCTTCACGCTGTGTACCGCACAGCGGGATAGATAGAGGGAAATTGTAATTCAATTCTTTTTTTTTTTCAACTTTACTTTTGCTAAATTGTAAACAATTTTGTGTTGTTACATGTTTAACTAAAATAATTTAATAGCGGTAGTAAGAAGCTAGTAATTATAGTATTTAAGAGCAATTACCAAGAAAAAAAAATAGTGTGTTCTACTTAACAATTTTTTTTTATTTGATTTAAAAAAGGAGGAGGTTCTCAATACATTTTGTTCCAAATTACTATATTTTTTAGAGTAATATTCCTATATAAATGTTTCCAGGCGTATGTCCGACGGTCTGTTCTTGAGGTGCTGCCGTGACCTCGCTACTAAATACCCCGATATCAAGTTTGAAGAGAGGTATTTGGATACTGTATGCTTAAATATGGTGCAAGATCCATCTAAATTTGATGTTTTGGTAAGTATTAACTGTATTTTATTGATATAATATTAAGTCAAATTGTAAAGTACCTTCTTACTGTAATTAGTTAATATATTATATTTAGAAACCTGAAAGTGTGAAATGGAGTGTCTTAGCACTATGCAACCTCCACCTACTCTGCTATATGCGGCCATTTAAACATATAATTATTTCCTGAATTACAGGTGATGCCTAATCTGTACGGAGACATCATGTCCGACATGTGCTCCGGTCTTGTAGGCGGATTGGGCCTCACGCCGTCCGGCAACATTGGCAAGAACGGCGCTCTGTTTGAATCTGTGAGTATATTTTATATTATTTATATATAAATAGTTTTTTATTACATAAATATACATTTTGGGTATAAGGTTTAAAAAAATAATGTTCGTAATTGTTTTGAATGTTTGGTTGGTTGGAATTGAACCTGCTATCTTTGGATATGTTAGGATGGGCATATTGAAATTATTTTTCTTCTTGAAAGAAGATAGAATATGTATAGAATGTACCAAGATTTTATTTACCAATTAATCTATACATTATCATTAGAGCATAAAAATTTTAGGGTTGTCTTCTAAAAATAACGATTTTATAAAATTTTTGACATAGTGCAGTAGCGTTTTAGCAAATCATTCTAATGATTTCCTAAAACGCTAGGACTATAGATGGATGAACCAAGAAGTACAGCTTGAATCCTGTAATGTTAAAGTTTTTAGACTATTTAAAAATTTGAAACTATTTTTAAAATATATAACAGTTTTCGTATAATTTTGCGATAGATATTTTAATAGAATCTGAATACAAATAAAGGTTTTATGGTTTGATAAGCAGCGATCAAATATCCGGTGTGTTTATCTCAAGTATGATTCAAATACATTCTTTATAGTATTATGCAACTATAAGGATAATTGAAATAAAAATAGCCTCGTACTTAATGTTTCAAAAGTAGGTATTTATATACTGTATTTATCTATCTATCTATTATCAGCTTCCCGCTGTATCCCGCACACAGCAGGGTAGGCAGAGGGTACCTAGTGTTAAGACACTCCGTCCCCCACTTTCTGCCGAATTCTGGAGGCATTGCGTGTTGAGTGACAGAACTCAACGCCGCGCTTAACCTCTACACCAGAGCGAAGAAATGGAAATATAAATTTAAGTAAATATTTCATCTCCCCGAGTGGGGATCGAACTTACAACCAGTCGGTTTTACAATCACACTTCATGCCGCTGCGCCAAAACTGGCCTCTACTCTCTCTGGTATTTATAATCGACAGAAATATAAATAAGAAACAAATATCTTAGAAATAGCGGATTACTTTAAAAATTGTGAAGGCATCCGTTATACTTTTAAAGTATCTTATTTTTCATATCCAGTACTATAAATAAAATAGTAGTAGTGATAGGAAAGCATAATTTATGTCATATTTTCTGTTATATTTATTTAGATATCTAAAAAACGGTATATATTGATTTGCAGAAACGAATGATCATTTAATTACTTTATGTCCTAGAGAAACAAAATTTTGTCTTTCACGTTTCGATTTTTTTGAAATGTATTCAAAAACCTTTTTATGTAATATATTATAATAAAAAAATAATTAATTAAAGATTAGTACATTTTTTTAAGTGTGTGAAAAAATAAAACATAATTTATACAAAAAAGTGATTATATTAATAAGTTAAAAAGAAGTGACTACAAAATAATAAAAAATGTAAGTCTTCTTTAAATATGAGTGTTGGTTTAATCTAACAAAAAGGAAATGGGAGTGGACGATACTAATCCATGCATGTGACATGCATGCATGTCATTGTGAATGTTTTTCATATGCATATGCTTGTTTTATATGCTAAGGTGTATACACACTTGTGTGTCCAAAAAGAATTTTATTTATTCTTGTCTGAATCATTCAGAATTTATATATAGTTAATTAATATTTAATTTGAATATGAAATGTTATAATTACACTATTTAATATTTCTTATCAAATTAAATTAATTTTTCTCTATGAGAAAAATCTATAGAGTGGCTTCAAGATTGTTTTTAAAAATATTTTTTATGCTGCTCAATAGTTTTATTCAAAAAATATACAAACATCTTCACTGTGTGTCTCTTCAATTAAACTTCGATTCTTTCTGGTAAAAAAGACTTGGTAAAAAAACTACCATATAAATTATAATTACATATTTGCCTTAATTTTCGACAGTTATTAGTATAAACAAAATTAAAAAATAATAATAAATAGCACATAGAGCATCATAACAGAAAGAATCAATTACTGTCCTTGAATGTTGGACACGAAAAAAAAGTGTTCATTGTAATAACATGTCCTATGAATGTTAAACGAAACTAACATAATAAGGAAATTTAAGTTTTTTTTATTCAAAGCCTTTTTATTAAAATTTTTACTCTAAAAATAAATTGACATTAGTATTTATTTTATATCATAAAATAGTAAAAACTCAAATTTCCACGCGCAACCCACAGATTAAATGCAAAATAAATTATTAACTGTCATTCCATACTAACATTCCAGGTGCACGGCACCGCCCCAGCTATAGCAGGACAGGACAAAGCCAACCCCACCGCCCTGCTGCTGTCGGCGGTCATGATGCTGCGTCACATGCAGCTGTATGACATCGCGAACAAAATTGAAGCCGCGTGCTTCACGGTGCTGCGGGAGGGGCAAGTTTTGACAGAGGATTTGGGCGGGAAAAGCACTTGCACAGACTACACTAATGAGATTATAAAGAATTTGTAGATCTGTTCTAGTTTTTTCTTTTTTTTTTTTGTATGTCGCTGTTGTTATTTTTTTTTTTGGTATGACTAAGATTTTACGTTATACATCCTTTCTGTATTATTATTATTAGTTTTGAGATGTTTTGCAAACAGTATTATTTTGTATTGCGATTTATCTTATATAAGTATTTTTTTTACATAATATATATTAGTGCAACATTTGTAATTGCATTCAATTTATGACAAACAGCGACAGAAATTAAGTAGAAAATTAGATAAATTAGATCAATTGATTAACTATTGATATTATGTTGGAACCAAATAATAATATGAATAATTAAATAAATATATATAAATTAAAAAAAACTGCCAGATTCAGAAACGTTATGAACTTACCTTTTTTTTAGTATATGATTTTGTATATGATTTTTTTTAATATCCAACATTAATTGTAAGTTATTTATTTTGAAAAATGTTACCATTAAGCATTTATTTTATTTTTATTTTAAAGTGATATACGGCTGTTTACACTTTAGATAGTTCTCATAGCTTAGTTGAATTATAGTAATTAAAAATTTACTAAAAAAAACTAACCAAACAGAAAAATATTGTTTGTATGTCTTCAATAGATTGTTTGTGCAAATAATTATTTGAAATTTGACATTTCTAAGACAATTTCATTTTTGGTTTGAAACAAAAGTTGTAGGCTATTATCCATTTTGTAGAAGTATTTCCACCACCTGGTTATCATCTAAAATGCCAATATATTAGAATGGAATGATGCTAACAACATAAATAAGTTGTAATAACCATATAAGAATTTCAATGTAACTTGATATGAATGTCTCAGTGGTCGGAGAGCTAGAATAGTTTCCAAGAGGCGCAAGTTCAGATCCTCCTAGTACTAATGACAAAATCGTAAAAAATGTCTGATATGCATTGAGAATTGAAAGAAAAGTCTAATTTTAAAAAATAATGGCCTAATGTCTGTAAAATTAATTACATTTTAGACATTTGATGTTAAATTTCAGACACACTTTTTGTAATATTGACATTTAAAGACGCCATATGCAACAGTATTTATTTTTATTGTAATTTAATGTTATTTGGGGCAGCGGCACACAGTCCGTGTCAGTCAATAAACGCGACGTTTTTGGATTCGATTCCTACTCGGGAATATATAAATATATTTCCATTGAGTTCCACCACTCAACAAGCTCGGAAAAGGAATGGAGTGTCTTAACACTAGGTCCCTCGCCTTCCCTGCTATAAGCAGGTACACCGTGATGCTAAAGAAATGTATTATTTGCTAGTATGGTTCCTTATATGTGATTTTCTTTACCATTTTGCAATTTACATGTATTTTTAAATAGTTTACCAAGTTTTGAGTAAAATATGTTTGACGTTTTATTGATATTATCTTATTTATTTTTATGTTCAGATTTGATCTGACAATAAAATTACTTAATTGTGTACTTTATTCAAGTGTTCCCTTAGATAATGATTAAATGATTGAAAATAACAATGCTGTTTTATTCGAATAAAATGTTTCTTTCTTATTGTGTTTCAATTAATATTACTTTAAGTTAGCAAATATATGGAAAATTGTTACTGGTTTTATCTTCGTAGTTTATTGACAGGACGACATTATAGCCCAAATGATAAGTCTTTGTGCGATAGATGTAGGTTAGATTCATTTTTTGTTTGAAATAAAACCGCTAAGAAATGACTCAAATGAATTATAACATACTTAAGAAATATTTATTTTCCTCTAATTTCAAAGTAACTATGTGTAATACAAATTATGATTAACAAGTTTTTTGTGTCTAGTCTAGGTAATTGATATCTCAATAAGAATGTTTTTTGTTGTTCATTTTTATACATTTAATATATAATTTTAAATATTCGAGTTCGCCAAGTCCGTTGTAGTATAACAGTGTTATTGAAATTAAACTATTTAACCAGATTTATCGCGTATATTTAGTATTATACATTTTGTACTACCCGTGACCACGGACTACTGCAAAGTGTTCGAAACGTCGGGTTTCCAAAAATGAATATTACTAAATGTACGCGATTAATCCGGTTAAATCGAAGATTTTACTAATGTTATTTAAATTTTTACAGCAAAAAATACTTACCTTTTTTTGAATACCTGCAACTTTAAAATGGTTATGTCTTACTACATTAAGTTTTAGCGTTACGATGCTTAAATAATATTGTACATATTATTTAAGCAAGTATATATGTATATATATATAATTGTGTGCAGATATTTACTTTAAAATACAACTAATAAGTATGTCAACTATTAATATAATATATTACAAATTAACTATTTAAACGATTTCCAGGTGCACGGAACAGCACCCGACATCGCCGGCAAGGACATGGCGAACCCCACTGCCCTATTACTATCAGCCATAATGATGTTACGGCATTTACAACTCAACGAGCACGCTGATAGAGTACAAAATGCGTGTTACGAAGTGCTACGTGAAGGAAAGTCTTTGACTGGCGATCTGGGTGGCACTGGGAAATGTAGCGAATACACTCACGCTATTATTTCAAAATTAAAGTAAATTATTTGAATGCCCCTAGTCTTACCAATCATTATTGGATAAAAATTAAATTGTTACCACAGTAATAGGCATAATGGCCTTATGGTCATAGGCAATATAGTATTATTTTAGTTTTTTTTTATTTAGTGACAAACACTATATTAAGCTGAAATTTCTCGTTTGTAATCAAAGACGGTAACTTTATTTATTGACATGTTATTCTTTTTTATTCTCCATTAGGACCAAACTTTTGACCTTATTATTTATTATAAACTGTTTTTGTTATTTCGTTGTAAAACAATGAATGCAAGTCAACTTTAAATAAACAATATCAAAAATGTTGTTTCTTTTTTTTACACCCTTTTTTATCATATATCTCTAAATAGTTAATGTTATTTTATTAAAAAATATGATTACTTATCTTTAATTAACTTTCTAGACAAAACAAAGAGAAAAACTTGAGTACAGGAGTTTTCTACTTATGCTACTCACGCTTAAGAAAATTAATTCATTATTTCTTTGTAAAAAAATATTAATAATACTTTATACATTGTTCTACGCAATATATTTGCAAAAAATAGTTTTACTTAATACATAGAAATATGAAAACCAAAAATTATCTTGACGTAATAATGATACGACTCGTATGTGCCTCATGCATATCTGTAGTAACCTATGTAGGCATAACCTTTAGGCAATAACGTTTGTAACCAACGCAATCTTTGTGCGAATTATCTATTTAATCGTTCTTGGTACGCCGTAGTATACAACGCGACGCAGAATTGATTATAGAGAGCTCTTGTGACACGCTGTCCTCATTGTTGATACCTTCCATGGTAACCAAGCCAAGCTTTTCTAGGACTTCCAAAGCCCGGTGACGTTATAGAGGCAAATATGGCCAACAACATACTGCTCATTCGAAAAACGAATAATTATAAAGTAGAGAGTTACAAAGTATGTGAAGTGACTATCATTTCACTAGTAATAAATAGTGACTACGCTCCGCTCTATCCGTTCCATTCTATTCCTTTATACCCTTAAATTATTAAGGGTATAAGGGAATGCAACTTTATAACTATGAGAAATTGGATATTTAGAAATTTAAATATATATATATACGGAAAAATACGTTATCATCTATAGACAAGACTTTATGCGTCATTTCCGTTAGCTGTAAGCAGGTGAAAGTTTTTGAATAAGGTCATGTAAAAATGATTAAAATGTTCTATAATAAATAAATGAATGTAAAAAGAAAATAGAATACTATTTATTGTTTATATACACATTTTTTTAATAATATCAGAATTATATGTTTTATGGTAATAATAATTTTATGTTTATCTGTGATTAATGTCAAATCTGACAGCGTCAAGTGTCACCTGGGATTATTTCAATGTGCATGTAGTCGCATGTTGTTTACAAAACTATAACCTATTACAAGATAACAGGTTTTTTTTTTCGCTGGCGTATGTACTGGTTGACACACGTATAGTGAGATTTGGTTGTAAAAATTCTAAATTTTATTGCAAAATTGTTGGATATTAGTGTTTAAATAGTTGGTTATATGTAGTTTTAGTATAATTTGGTGGTTTTAAATTAATATTTGTGTTTTTGTGTTGTTCGTTTCGGTAAGTTTTTTATATTTTTGTTTGTTTGTAAATTGTGGGTAGGTATGGATGAAGATCGGCCTCCCGACCCACCGGACCCTGGTGGTACGACTGTCTCGGAAATTTTAAATAATATTTCGAGAAAACGCCAAGGCGAGAATAATGCTACGGACGAAAATGTCCCTAAAAAGACAATGACCGATTTACCTTCAGCGAATATTATTAATGAAAATTTATATGTCCACCCTAGTATGTCCGATGGTCCTAAATCCTACACAGTTGACGACAAAGGTCCCTTTATTGTTGTAGTCTCTCGGGAAGTTGAAGACCCTGCATCAGGAACTGCTATACGGGCTATAAAATTTGGTCAATTTTTGCATCAAAACAAAGTTGACTCAATACTAAATGACGGTATTAAAAATATTGGCAGAAATAAAGTATCTGTTCAATTTTCCAATGCACAAGCTGCCAATAAGTTTTTGAATAATCCCTTCCTGGCTCTGGCCAAGTACAAAGCTATTATTCCGACTTATAATGTCACTAAGATGGGTCTGGCTAAGGGAGTTCCCATTGACTTTTCAATGGAGGAACTTGTCAAATCTCTTGTGCTTCCTTCAGGCTGTGGCGCTGTCATGAAAGCGAGACGTCTGAATCGTAAGGTTGTTAGTGAGGGAGTTGTTACTTGGGTTCCAACACAAACCGTTGTAATAACTTTCCGTGGACAAATGTTGCCTGAGCGAGTGTTTAGCTACAGTTCTGTCCTTTCCTTAGAACCCTATAAGTTCCCGACCATACAATGCATGAACTGTTGTCGTTTTGGCCATATTAAAGCTCAGTGTCGATCGAAGCCTAGATGCTATAGATGTACTCAGCCTCATAATGGGGATTCATGTGACGTTAATAAAGAGTCTTCATCATGTTTATATTGTACAGCAAAGCATTTTGCAATTGATAAGGCTTGTCCTGAGTATGCAAGACAACAGTCTATCAAAATTGTTATGTCTCAGGATAATATATCCTACATGGAAGCTTCCTCTCGTTTCCCAACCGTCCAAAAATCCTATGCTGACGTAGCAAAAGAAATGTTTACCCCTCCTACATATTCCAAAT
>DWQW01008126.1:0-14257 GCA_018249695.1 Heliconius erato demophoon
AGAAATAATAAATATGAACAAAGTTGAAACAAACGCGTTATAACTGCGATACAACACCGATTGCATCTATAATAAGCATTACAAATAGACTTCTCACATGCGACGCGATTGTGTTGGGCTTAGATGTATATTTCCACTAGTTCATAGGGTAGTAGTTTGATTTTTTTTGTCAAATATATTAAAAAAATATTTATGTCCTAAAAGAAAGCATATGCTGTATAGAAGATATATGTATATTGCAGCGCAGTCGAGTATTGTACGCAATTGCACACAATAGGATACGAGCATAATATGTACAAACATATATATATTGTACATCAATATAAATGGTTAAGGCGCTTAAAGTGAGCGGAAAGTTATTAAAATAAATCCCTTTGTGCTTATTTCACCAAAAAAAAGGGAAAGATATTAAATAAAAAGAAGGGGCCTAGACGTGGTGCAAGGGTACAATAGTGCGACTGTAATTGTGACAGGTTGTGAATTCGATTACCACTCGAGGAAATGAAATATTTACAAAACACATGCCTTCAAAATTCGGCAAAGATTGGGGAATGGAAGTGACTTAATGGGGATGGAGTGTCTTAACACTAGGTTTCCAGTTTCCCTCTGCCTGCAGTTGTGATACGTGGGGAAGCTAAAAAAAGTAACTTTACTTTGAGGTATTTCTATCCACTCTCAATCAACGGCCGCCACTATCACATGTAGAGTCAGCTGGAGGATAAAATCCTTACCCGTCCAAACGTTAAGATACCATTATTTAGTTAATATGCCCAGTTGTGCTCAAAAAGTCTTTTTGCGTTATTCTCAACAAAACAATAGTCATGGAAAGGATGACGCGATATGGAGACAGAGCTATTTGTACTAACAATGGAAAAATAATCTCAACTATCTTAAAAAGACGACGACTGTACATAGAATTTTATTCCTACAGCATAAGTATAGCTGGCTATGTCTAGGTTTTTTTTCAGACTATTCCTGTATTTATTATAAACAAATTAATTTTTTTTTTTTTTTTCAAAACAAAAAGTTACATACTTAATTATTATGTATTTGTTGTATAGTCATTGTAATTAATTTTTTTATAAGTGAACGCAATTTTTAACTGGATCTCGGTTATGGCGGCGGCGCGACGTTGAGTTCTGCTACTCAACAATGCCAATACCAATGCTTTCAGAATTCGACTGAGAGTGGGGAACGAAAGAGTCTTAAAGAGAACAGAGTGGTTAACGTCAGGTTCCAACGTTCCGTCTGTCTACCCTGCTATGCGAGGGATACAGGGTAAAGCTAAAAAAAATACAAGCTTAATCTTTGAACGTTGTTTAAATCTCTCAATGGTTCTATCTATATACCATAGAAGGAAGAGCCACTTTAGTGCTATAAAGTTCCCGCACGAGAATATCGATTTTTTTTTACATTCAGTCTCACATGCAATGTCTCGAATATGGCCGAAAAGTGGGTAACATAATGTCTTGACACAAAGTATTTTTACATATATTGCTATCCACAATGGAGCTTAAAAGCTGAAAAAATAAAAAATACTACAACATCTATATATTAAAAAGGTTAAAAAAGCGCCTTTACGCTTACAATATTATACTGTATATTGTCTTTTTTATATTGTAATTTCTACTTGTTTCTATAGAAAACTTTAATCGGAATCCACTCTATAAAAGTAATTTATGACTTTAAATATGATTTAATGTATTGATAATACACGCTTACATTGCTACTACATTTAATAAAAGTCAAGTAGGTAAATTTTACATGATATATTGTTAGTCCAAAACTGGATAAGCGATATTTTTTATTATTTTATTATCGCATCATCCTTTCCATGACACTTTTGTTGAGAATAACGCAAAAAGAACATTTTGAATACAATTCGGCATATTAACTAGATAAAGAGACCAGTCGTGGCGCAGCGGCACGAGATGTCACTGTAAAACCGACTGGTTGTGGGTTCGATCCCCACTCGAGGAGATGAAATATTTACTTAAGTTTATATTTCCATTTCTTCGCTCTGGTGTCGAGGTTAAGCGCGGCGTTGAGATCTGCCACTCAACACGCAATACCTCCAGAATTCGGCAGAAAGTGGGGAATGGAGTGACTTAACACTAGGTTCCCTCTGCCTACCCTGCTGTGTGCGGGATACAGCGTAAAGCTGTTTTTTTTTTAGATAAAGGTATCTTCTCGTTTCCCGTGCGGGAACCGAAACAACGACAATCTTATTTACAGACAAACACCAAATCATCATTGTGTCCTGTCTGTCTAACCAAAAGTTATTAAAGAAACGTGTAAATGAAGTAATAATAATAAATTCATTCGTCGTTTATCTGGCGTACAGATGTTAAAAACTACGAACATTTTGATGACTACTAATAGAATATTATAATAATATAGTATTATGTGTTAATACCGTACTAGTAATATCTAATAAATTTAGACTAAAAATATCTATTGGTATTTATTGGACTAAAATATATATAAATGTAAAAATAAAAGTTAAATTCAACTTTAACCAGTAAAAGAAATAAGAAGTTAATCGCCACGTTCTATAGGTAATTCTGAAATTTATTTTAAATAAATAAATTAATTAAGGTTTAGGGTTGGAATGTTTTCTGTGGTCGTGTTGTGTAAATTAGAACTTATCAGAGTCGGTTATTTAAAAAAATATATGTTCACGTTTTTCCTGCAAGCAAAAAGAAACTTGTGTTAAGACACTCTGTTTCTGTTCCCACTTATTACTCAATTTTCGGGTAATTACGTATTGAGTGACTAAACTAAACGCCGCGCTCTGTCTACCATGTGGAAAAAATTAAAATAAATTAATTCCAATCTTTCGATCAAATCTACCACAATCGAATTTACAACCAGATTCTGACCCACTGCGCCACTACGGCTTTAATAAATAAATGGACAAATTAAAAGGAAATAAATCAATGCCTTTATAGTAAAATACCTACTAACATAAGATTATAAAGTAATCATAATTTATATACATAAAAACCTCCATTATTACAGCATCCTGTTAAATAACAAGATCTATTTTTCTCAACAATTGGCTATGACCTCAGCCGTCTGGACCTAAGTTGTTATTGTATGAGATGAGTTACATTTCTGAATGGCACATGTGTGCCATATTAAATCTCGATTTTTCTGATGTCAAGATAGCGGTCCATTTTAGCTGATATTTTTTTTGTGCTTCACGCTGTATCTTGTACATAGCAGGGTAGGCAAAGGGAACCTAGTGTTAAACGTCCCCATTAAGATATTTCCATTTCCCACTTTTCCCTAAATTCTCGAGGCTTGGTGTGTTGTGTGGCGGGACTTAACGCCGCGCTTTGTCACGTTACCAGAGCGAGGAAATAAAAATATTAAATATTTCATTCCTCTGAGTGAGAATCGAAACCACAACTGTGCCCCGAACTCTTATCACTAGAACCCCACAAGGTGTTTTGTGAAGCTAAAAGAGAAAAATATGACAAATATCATTAACTTTTAGCGATATAAGAGAATGACCTGCACCACTGCACTACGGTAACCTCAATCAATACTAACATATTGTGATAACATTGAAATTGAAATACTATAAGAATAACTTATGCCTTATTAGAACAAAATAAATTGAATTAAGATTGCTTTTTTTATGTGTATATAGCTAGGTATAAGACAAAAAGTTATAATATATCAAAATAATAATACGATACAAACAAATTTATTTCAAGTGCCAATTTCAAAATCCCATGGTAGGTAAGGTTTTTTTTACAGCTTCACGTTGTATCCTGCATGTGGCAGGACAAGCAAAGGGAGCATAGTGTTATGACACTCCGCTACCCATTTATCCATTGCGTGTTGAGAAGGAGAAATCAACGTACCGCTTTGCCTCGACACCAGAGCGAAAAAAATTAAAATATTAATTTCTCGGGTGGGAATCGAACCCACAACCTGTTACGTTTACAGTCGCCCGTGCCCCAGTGCCACGACTGGCCTCAAAAAGTTATAGCACATCAAAATAATAACACGATACAAACAAATTTATTTCAAGTGCCGCTTCAAAATCCTATGCTTTTAATGGAAAATTTAATAAAGTTAACCATAGAAAAACTATTGAAGTGCAAATTACGTTCAGTTCGAACAGTTCGCAATATCGATATTTTATAGCACACCTCTACCTGTATGTGTAAATTGAATAAGGCTATAAAATTTCGAGTCATGAAATATTGAAATTTATAAATAACCTTATAAAAGTAAAATACTTTTGGAACGGTGACCGCGAGTTTATACATAATTTAACTGTGGTTGTAGGTTCAATTTTAAATTATTTTTGATATAAATAAGTGTTCTAATAATAATAGAAAAATTGTAAGAAATTATTATTATAAACATACCTTTATCGCCTAAACACAAGCTTCTCGCTGTATCAAGTGTATAGAAGGGTAGATAGGAGCACATCGCTCACTTATTCGATATATTTTGTGTCGACTGGCGTAATTTAACGCCACAATTCAGAGCATTGTCTACTAGAGTGACAAAATGAAAATACTTCATTCCCCCCGAATGGGAACCGAACGCACAACCGCCATGTTTACAGTCAAAGGCTATGCCGCTCAAAATTGATATTATTAATATAATCGTCGATACAGGTTTTATAATGTATGGAAATAAGTTTGCAAATCCTATAATTACATATCGAGACAAAGCATGTCATTCAAGCAGTGTCTAGAAGTACTTAAAACTAATAAGCATCTATTGTAGTTTAATGTAATCTAAATTAAAACGAACAAAAACTAGATAATAGCACAATATCTAAGCCGAACCGAGTCACGTGTGTAATTATAAAAGAGAAAAAAAATGACAAAAAATAAATGACCAACTAATGACGGGGTCAATGTGCTTTCTATTTAAATTGATTGGTAGAGAAGAAAAACGAAGTGGGATTTAGAAATGCTTGCAACTGGTTCCGTAGCACATTTTCCTTATAGATTGCAAGTATGTAACGCTTTTCCGGTTTCACTTGAAATAGCTTGTGTTGCGTGTTGGTAGTGGCTTCAAATCGCGCTCAGTGTATTTTTAATTACACTGTATATCAGGTATAATAGGGTAGACGCAGGAAACTTACACTAGGTTTAAAGTATTTCAAGACACTCCGTCTCCGCTGTCTGCCGAATTTTCGTGTATAATTGTCCTTTTATTTTTAATTGATAAGGCGTGATAAATGATAAAGTGATGCCTAAACGTTTTTTTATGAAATATAGTTATTATGTTTACAAAATATCAAATATCATGACCGAATTTAATATTTAATATATTTGAATAAACAAAAAGCCCAACGCAGTTTAAGGTCCTTTTTCTTCTCTACGTCGTTATATTGCTAGAGAATCACAGTTTAACACCACACTTTTAATGAAGCCAGAAAGGTAAAATATTAATATTTGGATACCGAAGGCGGCATCGAATCCTCGACCATTGCGAACCGATACTGCAACTAAGCAACAATAGCGTCTATCAGCACATAAGATGCTCGAATACTTTACTTCCCATTATTCTTAAAAAATCTCATTAAAGACAAAGGTCGGTAAGGTTAGTAGGCAATTTATCACATTCACAATGAAGGGAACGCAATCTATTTGTTTATTGCTGCGATATATTTTTCATATATTGTGTTATTATGTCATGATTATAATTAATGATCTAGATTGGATCTTGGGCATTGTTATTTCTTTGAGTTAAAATATTTATTTAAATTTATATTTTAATTTCTTCGTTTTGATGTTGGAGCAAAGCGCGGCGTTGAGTTCCGCCACTCAGCATGCAATGCCTCCAGAATTCGGCGGAAAGTGTGGAACGGAATGTTTTAACACTAGGTACCCTGCTGTGTGCGGGATACAGCGTGAAGCTGATTGCCTTTTGAGGTAAATATTTAACGTTTTTAAAATTTGTTACTTTTAAAATTGTAAGCACATTGTATTTAAAAATATGTATGAATATGTATACGTATTTAGTAGTTATTTATGATCTTTAAATGACTTTTGTAAATATAATGCCTTCAAAAATATAAATGTGAAATAAAAGCCAAGTTCAACATAGAATAATTTAACTATTTTCTCAGTTGACCGGAAAAGTATGATGAGTAATTCAAGCTCAAGATTTACCTGGTCAATTTTTGACATAAAAGCTGTTAAATGAAATAATTTGTTGCATCTTTATAAATTTCAATTTTAAACTTAACTGTACTGATCGATCGATCGAGTTCGACCAGTTAATTAATTAATTATGTTAAATATTATTCAAAGGGACTGTGCAGACAAAAAGACAAGATTAGTACACATAAAAACGCTATATATTTATAACAAAACCAACAAATAAAATATAAACCTCCATTTCCACCGGATACCCAACATAATACATTATATAGAAGAAAAATTTAATAGTTACCGTCACAGCGAGTTGGATTTAAGACGGGATGTAAGTAATGGTCATTTTATTGCATACATTTTAGTATAAGTATAGATTTACACAAACTAATGTTAGTAATAAACTTGGAATTGCGGAAAAGATTTTATAAATTACAGGCACTTAGCGAGAAATTGACCTTGGTATAATATATTTAAACAAAAAATAGCAAAATCAAGAGGTTACTTTAAACAATTAAAGAAACAACAATTAGAAATATTATGTTTCCTTAAGTTTTTACCACGTAAATGGATTTTTTAATGTATATTTCTTTTATTATACCCAATTATACACCCCTATTACTTCAAATATTTTTATATTCTAAAAATATTGTTATAACATTATATTCAGCATTATATACGAATATAGATTTTTTTCTAACTTAGCTCCTCAAAAGTCCAGTGACGTTGTAAAAATTATTAGGGTTAAAATTAAAAAGTACTATCAATTTGAAAATTAAAACAAAAAGTAACAATATGTATCATTAAAAAAAAGTAACAGAAATAAAAAAAACCAGCTAAACGCAACAGAAATAGTTTTTTTATATATTATATATACACGAGAAGCATATATAACACATATTTTAGTACGCTTTGGTTAAGATGCAACAAAAACTTTTATTTAATTTCCAGTAAAAATTAAAATACAACTCTGTACCTAACATCAAGGAAACCATTTAAAAAGTCAAACTCATGCACAACATACGCTAAGCCAAAGCTAATTTCAAACACAAAAACTCATAATTAGAAGTGACGTACACACACACATCAGGGCCTCGCACGATACAATATTTTGCACAAAATTATACATTGGAAGCTTTTTATTACAGCAAAACGCATTTGCATAGTGATTTACTGTTGAATTATCTTCCCTCCGCCAGCCAAAATAATTGCGTTTGAGCCGCGCCAAGTGTTCAAAATGTTCTTAGTAACTTGTTTATGTTGTGTGGCACTAAATATTTCTTTTCGGAGTGATTAGACACTGCATTTTGTGTTTATTGTATTTTTTCATGTAAATAATTAAATAGAATGAGATATTGATGTATATTTAACTTGGCTAATATTTTAGTACTATGATGTATTAGGGTTTAGGCAAACATGTTTGTTAAGCTTTGTAAATATATACCTATGTTGTATGCTTGTCTATAAATTTCTAGTAATAATGGGGCATGTACGAATACAATTACTTAATTGAACACATTTCATTTCAGTAACTTTTTTTCAATGATTTTATAAATTAGTTGGGGTTTTAGTATTTTTAAATGAAAAAATTAAATTTATATTATATTTTTCTTTCGTATAAACCAAGTATAAACTAGTTGAGGAATATAATAGTTCTAATACTAAGAATAAAAATACACAAATAGAAAATATGCAAACTGCGCCACAGCGGTGCAATGTACAACAAAAAATTATCATAGTCACGTAATACTTATAGGATAAATATATTTTTTTAATATTTATTATATATGTAAAGTGTATAAACAATCTACCATAAGCAAACGCGGTGTTAAGTTCTACCATTCCACACGCATTGTCTCGAAAATTGTGCCGAAAGTGAAAAAAGGAGGGTCTTATCATTAGGTTCTGCCTCTCATGTGGGAAATAGCGTAAAACTGTAGTTTCTCACTTCACATAAAAAAAAAACATAAAAACTAAAAACTCTATACCCAAATCATTTAGCAATATGTATAAAATATAATAACAATATTCTATAGAATAGTAATAAGCCACTATGCCACAGCACGCTAAGAACGCAACTCTTATTGGAGGCGACCTTGCCAGCCAATTTGTACCATGTCAAGGATCAAGCTTATTACATCGTTTTCAATTTGCTATTATACTACGGCCTTGCCACGCCATGAATCTATGTTGAAGTTCATTAAATATGATTAATTTCACTGTAGCCTTTAAAGTAATGAAAAATGGGAAGTAAGTAAATCGATTTTTTAAGTAGATGTACGGTTAGTAAGAAAATCCTTTTTGCTAAATAAAAACGTTGTCGAAAGAAAATAATATGACTTCAAATACCTGTCAGCCGTCTATAGGTATTATATATTATATATATGTAGGTTTTATATATTTTTAAGATAGCGAATATACCTTTAAGTTTCCGAGAAATTTGTGAATAAATATATGAACATGCACATACTAAATTTAGCACACGTGCTTGGAAGCCTAGACATATATATTTTTTATTTTTTTTAGGTTCAAGCACATAGCAGTGTAGGCAACCGGAACCTGGGAATCTAGTGTTAAGACACTCGTTTCCAATATAGATACTTTATGCCGATTTGCATGGTTATCAGAGCGAAGAAATGAAAATATTAAAGATTTTAATACTCATCAGATCAGAATGTGAATCGAACACACAACCGTCGCACACTGTGTGCCCCTGCGCCACGACGGCGACTTAAACTTTTAATTTAACGGATTAAATATCAATATCATAAAATATAAACAAAATAGAAACATATAAATTGATTTAACATACATATATACATACATACATATGAAAATAGTAACCTGCAGTAATAGTGAAACTTGATTTAACTTTATTTAGATATAGTGACTAATAAAACGTGTCGAATGTATAAACTATGGAGGCCTTGAGTCTGTTTAATAGCTCGGCCTTCAGAACTATGTTATATTATTTAATTGATAACAATTTTCTATACTATTCATTACAATGTTATAAATATTGTAATAAAATAAACTTTAAAAAATCTTTATAGTACGTAGTGAAGATTGATATTGAATAATCTCAGAAAAAATGATTTTGTTATTACAAAATATTATAAAATATTGTTATTACATATATTTTTTTAAGCCATGTGATATTAATTTAGATACAATTCCACTTTTGGAGATTTAATTTGGGAAAGAGGGGACGTCTCATAGTAAACAAATAATGGCGATAAAAAATGCAGAAATAAGTAGTACTACTAGGATTTACCTTCAGCTTCGCTTACTTTGTCATACAAAAATAACTAATCTATATATATAAAAGGACTTGTGCTGACTGATTGAGGTAAGAGGCACGCAGAGCCGTAACCGCTGATGGTAGAAACGTGAAATTTGGGCAGATGTTTATTTTCATATTTTGGACATCCACTAAGAAGGGAATTTGAAAAAATTTTACCCCTAAAGGGATGAAATAGGGGTTAAAAGTTGGAATGGAAAAAAATTTTAATCTGTACCGATTTTTATAAAATTTGAAATTCAGACTCTTAAAAATATTACATTGAACACGTGTTTCATGGTTTTTAAGAATTCACCCCCCTAAGGGTTCAAATAAGGGGTTGAAAGGTTATATGGAAAAATCTTTAAATTGCCACCGATTTTTATAAAAATTTAAATTCAGACTGCTAAAAATATTGTATTGAACACGTGTTTCGTGGTTTTTAGAATTCACTCCTAATAAGCGGGCGAAGCCGCGCGCGCCCTCTAGTAGTTGTATATGACACATGCCTAAGGTAAGTCTGATCGGTAGGTATAGTCTGTTAAGTCGAGACGATTAAGGTGACGCTCTATAGTCTACATAGCGTTCCTGAATAAATGGAATAGAAATAACAAAAACAAATAGATTTTTTAGTTTGAATCCTTAGTCCTTATAATTAGTGTATTCAATTGAACAAATATTTCAGCTTTATAACTATAGTACAAACTATAGATGTCTAGACTGTGTAGTAATTGTAGTAATTTACCTCGAATGGTTATTGAACTGACGTTCTTTTGTAACCATACAACCACTAAACCACCGTCAACAGACCAGTGCTAATGTGTTGGGTAAAATAACAAAGTAAATATCTGTACATTTCATATTTACATTTGCAGTAAAAACACATTTTACATTTAACTCGCTTATGGTATTCTAAGTTTACTTAAGAAATTAGCGATCTTCAGCGAATATCAATATTTTGCAATGTTTCTGCCAATTTTATGTAATATTTTAAAACTTGTAATTTTTTTTCAGCTTCACTTGTTCGCCTGTACAGCAGGCGGACAGGTAGTGACTAAGTAGTCATCGTTTTTCGATTTCCATTAAATTTTGAGATGTTGCGTTTGGACGGAGTTTAACACCTTGTAGCTCAAGGCTACTAGACAAATCCATGTACAAATAGAATACATATAGAAACCTACACTGTTTAGAAAGTAAAATAAAAAATATTTATATTAAATATGTCTACATAACGAAAATTAAAGTATTTACTTAAAAAAAAGCTTAATTAAGTGCAAAAGAACTAAAAAAAATGTCCAATTTCGTATAAACGGCGGCGTTGTTCACAAACATACAGTTACACGTCTACTCTGTAATTATTTTAAAGCACCAATTTTACGTTTTAATGTATCTTAAGAGCCATTACCGACAATTTTACCTCAGAAATCTGTATGGACCATTAAATATGTACCTGCTGGGGGAACCTAAATGCTTATAATTTAGGAACTTCACTCTGAAAGTAAAAATGTTTATGACTTGAATATTTTAATAATATTAAAAGTTAAGTTTCTTTTTCTATTCTAAAAGATAAAGTTAGGGATGAAAAATAAAGATAATATATTGTATAATAATATTCTATTGAAATATCTTGTATTTAATTTAATAAAAAAAAATAGTGTATGGATTATCCCATATAAAAATTTGTAAAATATTATACGTGTAATACAAAATTGTTATGACTGTGGTTAAATTTTAAATTGTCTGTGCTTGGGAGCTGTAAACCTTAAAATTTATTTGAACATTACGAAATCAACACAATTTATGCTGTAATTACTATTTTTCTTTACAACATACATTTCTCTATAAATTGTTGGTAGTGCTAACTTATATGGGTGGAGAATGAAGAATAAAATTATACAGAAAATCTTTCTTCTTACTAGCTAAGTATTAGAAATATGTAGAAAAATTACAGAATTTTCCGGCGTTGAGTTCCGACACTCTACAGTCTACACGCAATGCCTCGTGTATTCGGCGGAAAATGGGAAACGGTAGTGTCTTAATGGGGCCGGACTGTATTAACATTAGGTTCCCAGGTTCCCTCTACCTCCCTGCTCTAGATACAATGTGAAGTAAAAAAATATACATATGTCTAAATTAGGAGTAAGTTATCCCCTTTGGAATGCCTTTAAGTCGGGTTGTGTTGCCATAATAGGTTGGTTATATGAGTAAAGAAATGAAATATGGCTTAGCACTTGGTTAGAACAAATACTTGTACAGTATCCTGTGTCTTAAGATCGGTAGAATACAAAAAAAATATGCTTGTATGAAAGTGAGGGTATGGCATATTTTTTTATAATACGCTTTTAGTAGTTCCAGCCGTAACAAACTATAGAATAAAATCTAATAATCTGAATTTGAACTTGAAATGTAGACTAATTAGATTAGAAATTAGATTAGAAAATTAGAAACCGAATTTTCATGAAACTTTGCAGTTATACGTAGCTTTGATAGCGATTTTGTATCGAGGAGCTGGTGTAATGCCTCCAGATTTCAGTGGATATTGGGAAACGGAAGTATCTTAATGAGAACGAAATGTCCTAACACTAGGTTCCCAGTCTCCCTCAGCTAACCCCGCTATGTATGGGACCCAGCGGGTAGCTGAATAAAAAAAAACAACAATCTCTCCCAAGTAAACAATAGTGAAAATATTACATGTAAAATTTCCCAAAATTTACAGAAGCAATTAAGAATTTGGTAGGTTTGCGTATTAATTTTCTACTTCACTGATGCTTAGCGAAGCGCGTGACGTGATAACGTATCGGTGTTAGGTGACATCAGCTGATACGTATTTGGCTAGCCATACATTTAATTAATATTTATTTTTAGAAAATTTATGTCAGGCAATATTTTTTTGGTTCAAGGTTCAATTTTCAATTTGAGGTATACAAATATGATAAGTTAAATCAAGATATATATAATTAATATTTTAAATCTGAAATGATTGATTCATTTATTTTTTTAAGTTTATTTTGTTGAAAGCGATAATCTCAAGAACTACTGGTTCGAATTGTTTTTTTTGTGTTGAATAATCAATTTTCAGATATTTTTATTCATAAATAGGGGACAAAGCTGGAAATAATAGATGGTTTTCTTATTTTCACGCTGTATCCCGCATATATCAGATAGCCTAATATCCAAACACTTTATTCTACAGGCTTTGCCTAATTTTCTAAATATCACCTGTTAACGCTGCGTAAAGTATATTGCATATATTATGCAAAATAGTAATAAATAAAAGTAAATTATCTCTAGGTTCTTTCAAGCTACATCTAGAAGATCATACATTACAAACGTCCACTAAATTATAATTCAAAAGAATATAACAAAAAATACTGAAACAATAATAAAATACATTTTGACTGCGAATTACGAGAATTATGCAGTTTTAATTTATTTCTGACCATCTGCCAAAAATGCTTCGCAGCGAACGAGTCAATTGCTGTGTTTTTATTTTTATTTACTTGAGACTTTACTTGAGAGCAAATATTTTTGTGTTAATAATACGTATTACATCTAATTAAAATATTTTCAACGTGACGTGATTTAATGTTTCAAAGTTAAATTTTTTTTGGTATATTTTTTTATATATTAATATTAGTAATGAAAAATATATTTATATGTTTTTTTTGACTAGTTATCAGTTATTTAAACATATTTACTTGCAATGGTGTAATGAAAAATTTAAGTTACATTCATATTCTAAGAAATCAGAATGATTTAGAATACTTCTAAAAAAATGCTTAACGTCTATAGAAACGACATGTATGTTAATATTTATTCTACAGTTTCCTACTGTATCCCGTATGTAGAAAAGTAGACAGAGACAGCTTAATGTTAAGACACTTCGCTATCCACTTTCCGCCGAATTCTGAAGGCATTGCGTATTGAGATGCGGAACTAAACGCCGCACTTTGCCTCTACACCAAAGCGTATGCGTATAAAAACAATATACATAACACCAGAGTTGTGTATTGTTTTTATAACAAGCGAAGAGAACGGGGGTTGGTGAGCGAAGTTAACCACAGACAAAATATTTTATATATATAAATTTATTACTATGTAAATAATCAAAATTTTAAATTTTGCAAAAAAAAAAACAATTGAGGAACCGTCAAATTCTTTATTTACTCAACACAATATTTTGTATACATATTTTAGAAAAGAAAATTACTCACCTATAAGTACGTACGTATTTAGTATTTTTTGTAATATTCAATTGAAAAGAATAAAAAAATTCAAGGTAATTTTGTACCGAACAAGAAGACACAATCTGCAAGATCATCTCCGCTAATGGACGAGGAAGTTGGAAATAACAGCGCAATTGTAGTTTTTACTGAATTTAAATATTTAATTATATTTTATAATTATTATTTACCTGTACATTTTTATTTCTATGAAATGAAAAAGTTATATTTAAATAAGTATTCAAATATCATATAAAATTTTTTAATGTATTAAAGCAGAGTAATGGTTTTTTCCAGTAAATAGCAGGGCAGGCATAGGAAATATAGTGTGGTGAGTGTGGTGAGCAAAGATATTCATTGCCTCAACTGGAAATCAAACCCACAACCGTCGTTCTTATATTCAAACGTAGTGCCGCTACGCCACCAACGATAAAAAAAAACATTACATTTTATATATATTCCTTGACATTTCTAAGAAATACATCGATTTACGCTATAAAATAGGATATGATATTAGCATATTATCAGTATTTAGTATGACGGGAATAAATAGAACCATTCATTTCCCCAGTACGTTTGTCCTCTGCTTAACTTCTACGTACATAGTAGCTAACGAGTGT
>DWQW01008127.1:0-14252 GCA_018249695.1 Heliconius erato demophoon
TGATATATAATTCATTAAAAAAACACATAAGTGCAAATATTAACATTAACTGACCTCTTTAAACCAGGCAACCCTGGGCTTGCGGCAGACTGAGAGCTGGCAACCATTGTTTTTCTAATTCCTTATGCGATTTTCTTTCAAATGATGTGTGATTCACATAAAAAACATATGAGTGCAGTTTTCTCCAAAAACGAGTTACGAAAAACATTAATTAAAGGTGATTGCGGCAGGATTCTTTTAGGCAACCCTAGTGTAATGTATTCTACTATCATGTATCATTCTTAAATATAAGTTTCATTAGAAAATCTGATCCCTACAGTTTTAAGCGATGGGATCTTAGGCCATTTATTGAGAATGTGACATTTGTACAGATACAAATCCTTCGGTCACACTTTTCTATTTGTTAGAACACGTTAACAGCCACCTTGTCCGTGTTGTGGTTTTCTTTGATTGTTTTTAGCGGAGAAAAGTGCAAGCGTTGTTTGGTTAAGGTTCACTTATGTTTTATGCATGAAAACGTTATTACAACAAGAACAAAATAATTAACAAATACCTTTAAAACAATCAACTTAAAAAAAATAACATAAGTAATTACGGAATAACGAGATTTAAACGAAAATATCTGGAAACAATTTTATCGTATTAACAAGTAGATTATAAAAACGGCAAATGTAACCCGACCTCAAAGCGTCACATTTTAATGCATAATATTCGCAGTATGTGTGCTCTATAACTTATTAGTATTAAAATACGTTTGAATTTTGGAAATACAGTACCTTTTGCGTGTTTCATACATGTAAATGTTTTAACAAAAAATATTTAAAAAAGAATATTTAAATTAAAGGCATTTATAATATTCGATTTCTATCAAGTCTGAAAGAGTTTAATCAGTTTTATAGATATCATTAAATAGTATTATTCATTCTGCTATCAAAATATTAATTCTATAATTATTTTTATTAAAATACATTTATTATTTATCAACTTCTTTAATCGTGATCTGAAAATATCACGATTGAAGGAGTTAATATATATTTAATAAAAATATCTTTTTTCTAGTTTGTTTACCTTTAATCTCACGGCTCCCTGAATAAGGTATATAGTCCTCTTAGAAGTTATATACTTGTATTATAAGAAAACCATACCTCTTGTGAATACTTCAATATTTAATTATAATCTCATCTTCGTAATAGAATTTTCTTTCGAGAGCATATTATACAGTTATATATTTCGTAAGCACGAAAACGGTAAGAAGAATAAATAGATATGAAAGTGGAACGGAAATTGAAAGGAATTCTTTTAAAGTTTCTAGTATTGTACTTTTAGAATCTTTTTCTTAAAAGAAATAATTCATCAGATGATAATCAGGCCTACGTTTTTAATTGTGTTATTGTAAGATCATAGTTGGAACACATTGATTAGTTAAAGTAATAAAATTATAATATAGAGGCCAGTCGTGGCGCAGAGGTACAAAGTGTGACTGCAAAATCGACTGGTTGTGGGTTCGATCCTCGAGGAAATGAAATATTTATTTACATTTATAATTTTCATTTCCTCGTTCTGGTGTCGAGGCAAAGAGCGCGGCGTTGAGTTCCACCACTCAACACGCAATGCCCTCCAGAACTCGGCGTAAAGCGGGGAACGGAGTGTCTTGATACTAGGTTCCCTCAGTCTACCCTGCTGTGTGCGAGACACAGCGTGAAGATGATAAAAAAAAATTATATGCACACACAAGCAATAACAATATTCATCTTGATTGTAAAAATTCAAAATCTTGAAATGTTGATATGTTTTTATAAATACTTCTTTCATCTTTTCTCTATAGTAGATATAGAAGGGTAATTTCCAAATAATTACCCTTTGTAGTCTAATTAAGTATGTTAGAATATTTACAAATCAGCTAAATCTATTTGCGTAAATAAGTCAATCATATTATTTCGTTGTTATCCAGGTTCTAGGATGCAGTAAATTCGTGAACATTTTACATTTGAAAGACACATCCCAAAAGATAGCGGCCAAGTCGTGGATTGCCTTAACATTTGTTATTTTAATAATATCTCAAGCTAGGGTGTTAATTAAATATTTTTTTAAAAATGTAAGTAATATTGTATATAAATACAATAACTTAAGTATCTACTGCTAATTTAATTTTTCAGTATCTATTATTATATTAATTTTATTATTTCAAAACATTATATGACGATCCTTAAAATAATAAACTCTTAAGAGAAAATAATATTAATTAATTAATGCAATATACATTTTTAATATATATATTTTTGCTTATAACTCCTATAGTTTGATGCGGCTGTAATTTCGTAGCGATGTATGCATTTTAATGATTCATTTTATATTCAGAATATAGCTGGCATTTTTAAAAGCGATTTTAAGTACGGACCGCCGGACGCTGACGATCGTAAAAGGAGGAGAAACTTTGATGAGATTATCCAAAGTCGACAGTGCAGGCATGACTGTTTGGTATTAGATGTAAGTAAATATGTATATATTTGAAATTATTGACGTTTTGACCCAAGCCCAAGGTGGTTCAATAAATTATTCTTAATTTTTCACTCTGGCATAAACATAATCGCAATGTCTCGAATTCGTGGAGAAAGTAGAGAACAGAGTACCTTAGCACATAATTTTTTGGTCTACCTTGGACGATTTGTGGGATCAAGTGTGCACCTAAAGAAAACATTTACTTATTTAACATTTAATTCCTCAACGTGGCGTGTGTTATTTTTCTTATAATTCTACTGCTTCATTAGGTAACTAAATGTACACTACAACTCGGTTATTGAAAGAGAGCAATACGTCAAAGCTGTCATACAATAACGTGGAGGCATTCAGCTAACTTGACAGTTAAAGTGGAACAGTTTGTTATTGTTTCACATTCTTTTGTTTTACTTAGGTAGTTCAAGTAAATAGATTTACCTGTAACTGTATACATATTAGCTTCACACAGCAGGCTAGGCAAAGTGAGCCTAGCGTCTAAACTCCGTTTGCAAAAAACATAAATGAAATATTTATCATAATTCGTTTTTCATTTAGTTACGTTTAGCTTTGCTTAGATGAAAAAAAATATATTGGAAAAGCGTGATGTTTCCAATATGAAGATGATTCTGATGAATATTCTGAAAAATCAACAGGTTGTTACTATTATTAAATATAATTAACAATAAAATATAAATGTTAGACAAATAGACAAGTTAAATAATCGATAAAAATATCTTTTTTCTTCTTAATTGTTTTGTTCCCCGTCTCCGAGCTTGGTGCAATAGATTAAAATCTAGGTTTAAACTTTGTACCAGTTTCCAACTCTAATCCCCAAGAACCAATAAAGTAGTCAATTTTTAAGGAAAAAGTTAGTCTGAACTAACAATTAACAGGTCGAATGAGCAGCAATTTGTTAGGTAGGTAGTATAATTATGTAGTAGGCTCGAATATTTTCATAATTTTTATTCGACGCTGAAAAAAGCGTAAGTAGAATCCACGTACTTATATTAGTGCATATAAATTCTGCAAGCAGTGAACTTGATTTGTAGGAAGGTCATAGGTTATTGCTTAATTCAGATACTACTGCGTATTTGTATCTGGGATATATCATGTTGAATGGATTTAACGTTGGAAGCGTACAAACTAACGAAGGTCAAAGGTCAAGGAATTTAGTCAGAAGGTTGTATCCTATCGCACAAATATTATAAATGTAAAAGGTTGCGGGATCGATGGATGTTTGTTCCGCTTGCAAAAACTACTGAACGATTTTAGATTTCTTTTACACTAATAAATATTTTATACATCTAAATATATAGGCTACAATTTATATAAAAAAAAATATGATTCGGCTAACCATAATTTATAAAGGCCGCTAACTTGGGAAATTTCATTTAATATAAAGCCTAATCTGCCAGTTTTATATTTTTACAACGAGTTAAATGAACCGTCAACAGTAGCGCATTAGTAGGTCAGTGCATATCTGAGGGTATTTATACTTTCATTCTATTTATATCCAAGCTCTCTTGTCTCTCGTCTATGTTTGCTGTTTACTGAAGTTTTTGGGATTAGACAATATTACATATTGTGGTTATGATAATTGGTTTTGTGTCGCCTTTCTCTTGTTATTTAAAATATACACGTAACTACTAAAATCTAAAGATAAAAAAATGTAATTTAATATTTTTTTAGGAGAGATACGAATGCAACCACTTGCCTTTAATGTTTATGACCAAGTCAAATTTAACAGATTCAGAGTCGTCACTAGCGAATATATATATTGAATCGTCAAAGAAGAAACCATCAAGTGTGATAGACGTGACAGTGTTACAAAACAATTAGCTTTTTTAGGATATAAAATAATAAAATTTTTATCTTACATATATTTTTATTTAATATGAATATGAAGCTTTTAAGAGCATTTCAGTGGTAAAATATAGTATTTGGTGGAATAATTTGTTCTGAATAACATACTTCCCTGAAGTATCTAGTAATGGGCATACGAAGAAACGACGACGAGAGGAAACCTGGGAACCTAGTGTCATTATACTCCGTCCCCATTAAGACATTTCCGTTACCTGCTTCCCGCCAAATTCTGGAGGCAATCACACGTAATGTGTTGAGTAGCGGAAATCAACACTACTCTTTACCTTGTTACCGGAGCGAAGAAATGAAAATATAAATAAAATAAATAAATTAGCTTCACGCTGTATCCCGTATACAGCAGGGTAGGCAGAGGGGACCTAGGGTTAAGACACTCCGTTCCCCACTTTCTGCCGAATTCTGGAGGCATTGCGTGTTGAGTGGCAGAACTCAACGCCGCGCTTAGCTTCGATACCAGAGCGAAGAAATGGAAATATAAATTTAAGTAAATAAAATGAAAATAAAATGAAAATATAGATTTAAATAAATATTTTATCTATCTTCGAGAGGGGATCGAACCCACAATCAGTCGCTATTACGGACACACTATGCGCCTGCGCCACGACTGGCTTCAAGTATTCGTTTAGAGTTAATTTGTACGCTCTAGAAAGAATGCGTGAGAGGCACAACAGTTAAATTTTTGCAAAATTAGCAAAAAGATCTCGGTCTGTCTAGAACTAACAACAATTCATTATTAAAACATATTTTGAAGGTGGCATTAGGAGAATTAGAATTTGGTAGAGTGGAGAAATTAGTTGAGAGAGTGAGCGTTATTACTCATTTAAAGGTGGGGCTCTTAAACCGTCACTTATAAATCTCAATTCTCAGGATCTCTAGATCCTCACTTAGCAACTCGATAGCCTCCGTACCCGTAAGGCGAATCCATGGAATGCAATGTGACTTCTTCTATTAACGACGAGTCAAATTACTATCAATATTTTGATTCATTATATTATAAACACAATAGCGTTTAAAGTAGACAATAATATATATTTATTTTAAAACTGATTATTTAAAAAAACATTTAAATCAAATTGTTATTCCACTCAATGCCAACCTTTATGTCAGTTACAAGGACGATATCTTTGTTTTATTATTCTTTAGCCACTCGTTACTTATTTTTCCTCATTAAGATTAATTATAACGACATTTAGAAGTGCCCTCGTCGGAACAAGCTAATTTTATTTAATATTTTTAATTATAATATTGTATTTAGTATACTTGACAACGAAATATTGGGATGCTTTCATTTATTTTAATTAATTTTGTAATTGACTGAATACTTTTTTTTAACTTGCAAAATTAGATAGTCTATGTCTCTTATCCTCGTCCAAGAAGTGTTTGTACATGACATGTACAGTAAAATAAAATATTTAAATAAAAATAGTATTCCTTAGCAAAAATTAAAAAAAATATATTTACTAAAAATGTATCTAGAGAAATTGTGTAAATTTATCACTTTTAGCCCTTTTATTAATAATAAGCATTTTTAAACACATGTCAATTTTAAACACTTGTCAACACATTTATAGTCATATTTATTTTTATAGTTTAAATAATTACCGAAGATTAAAAAATAAATTTTATACCTATAAAAAACTTAAAATATGTGTACCCAAATTTTGTTTCTTTTACCCCATTACATTTGATGTTTTAAATCTTATTGAATGAATTAGTTAAACATACTTCTTATTACTTAATCTTTTCTGGTTGAAAAATGGAGACTGGCCAGTAGATTGTTACACTTAATATTATGGAATGACATATATTATTAATCATTAATTTAAGAAAATGGTTATACAAGACAAAAATGAGGTAATTATTATAAGTATATAATAAGTACCAATACTAAAAAAGTTTATACACTACTATGGGTAGTAACAACAAAAGTTTAGCGTGGTATGGAAATGGGCAAACATTTTCTTCTTCATTATTTATTTACTGCAAATATGTTTACATAATTTTAATTATAATTTCGTTCTAAAAGTTAAAAGATAAAGATAAATGTCTCCTTTTTGTCCGTATTAATTTTAAAGGATTATTTCTGCTAATAATATTTCTTATATTATGTTACCTACAAAGCATAAAAGGATGTTAAATTCATGATTTATTATATACTAAATAAAAATAAATTCTCTTAGAGTGTATTTTTATTCAGTTTCACAAAAGCGAACTGAAAAGTATTGAATTTTGTTTCTAGTTTCATTATTTCACTTTTGTTCGATTTAAAAAACAGTGACATTTCGTCAGTCAGTGTAGACATAGGTACGAAATTGTTCACTCAACATTTTATTTTAAAATTCGATTTCAGTTGGAATATTTTAAATTAGAAGAGAATATGTATTGTATTGATAATGCTTTCATAGATCAATTAGTAGCTAGTAATCATCATTGGGTTTGGCTGTTTATAGTTGTAGATACAGCTATATGTAATATGTCAAAAAATATGTTTTAATCAATCATGCAGGTGCTTAGACTGCCACCTTTAGATTGACAAATTTAACTAGTAATTAATAACTAGTCAAGTTTGTCAAACATTGTTACCAGTCGGCAGAGGGAACCTAGTGGTAAGACACTCCATTACCCACTTTCCGCCGAAAACTGTAGGCATTGCGTGTTGAGTGGCGGAACTCAACGCCGCGTGTTGCTTCGGCACCAGAGCGAAGAAATTAAAAAATAAATGTAAATAAATATTTCACATCCTCGAGTGGGAATCGAACTCACAACTAATCGATTTTAAAGTTACACTTTGCGCCTCTGCGCCACCACTGGCCTTGTGTAATATAGATTCTGGAAATTGAAATGGAATCCCATGACATTTCTAACGATACATTAAAGAGAGTGAATGCATCGCAATCGTATTGATATTGTAAGTGTAAAAATTTGATTTTTGTTCCAATTTCACGCAAATTAACTGACCTGATTTAGATGAAATTTTACAGTTATATAGACGATCAATACATAGGCTACAATTTATGTCAATATTTTGTGATGTTAATCTTAATAAATGAAGTATTTTAATTAAAAGTAGAGTATATTCGTAATATTTTGTCATATCATAATTAAAAATCCAGTCATCAATAGTGAAATGTAAATGAAGTTAAGGCTTGGATGGAAAACAAATTATAAAAATTATATTTTATACAAAATAAGTCCATTTATAAAATAAATACGCATACTCGTATATTATAATTTTTTTCAGCTTCACACTGTATTCCGCATGAAGCAGGGTAGGTAGAAGGGAACCTAGTGCTAAGAAACTCCGTTCCCCACTTTCCATTTTTGAGGCATTGTTGGAGTGGTGGAACTCAACACCGCGCTTTGCCTTGGTAACAGAGCAAAGAAATGAATATTAATAAAAAATATTAATAAATTATAATTCATACCTCCGAGTAGTAATTATACCCACAACCGTCGCTTCTACATTCACACAGTTTTGCGTCAATTAAAATATTATAAATATATTTAAAATATATATATTTTTTCGTTCTAGTAATATAAAGCGTGGCGTTTAGTCCCGTCACGCAACACGTATCTGTTCCTATTTCCGGATCGGAAAACAGAATGTCACGACACTAGGTGTTATCTGTCTAATTGCTTTGAATGATACTCTGATTATTTATAAGTCAAATAAATGTATTATAATCAAAAAGGGTATAATATTGTTAAAAAAAAGAGATTGTTTTTTTCCGTTGTTCGTAAGTTGTATTTTTTCATACCTTGGTATGAGATTACGACAAATATGTGTATAAAATAAAATTGTAACACCCAGTTTTTTCGGAACATATGCCTAAAAGAACCAAAAAATTGCTTTACTAAGAAATCGTTCTCAAAATATATATTTTGAGGATGTTTTGATATCTTTGCTTGTTTCTTATAATAATTATATGAGAGATGATGATGGAAGCGTCTACGCTCCTTTTCCGGGAGCATAGAGAATAAAATATTTCAAAACCTTACCTAAAGAAATTAATCAACATTTTTTTTTCATTTCATATCAATACTGGATTTCGTGTAACGCGGTTACGAATAGCACAATTAATTAATTACCAATATCGTAAACACCTACTACTAGCAAATGTAAATACAATTTAACCATTTTAACAATACGAGTTAGTCTTGTCAGTAAGACGCGAGGAAGTAATCGCCAGATAGGAATACAGCTTACTAACGCCCAATATTAATAACCTATCTCCAACGTCATTCTTAGATAGTTTCATATATCTATCCAATCTAGAGATTGGATCTTTCATCTCCACTAAACATACTTCCCAAGTATACTTGGGAAGTATGTTTAGTGGAGATGAAAGATACGAGATGGATGTGGAAAGGTGTACTCCTGCCGGTAACAGGGTTAACGGAGCCTTAGCTGCATTGATGAGACGGCGAAACGTCAGCACAGCTGCACGCTTGGCCGTACACAATGCAGTTTTGGTACCGACACTGTTAAACGGCTACGAAACGTGGGTATTACAGAAGAAGAATGAATGAAAGATGAATGCCGTGGGGAAGCGATCTCTTCGTAGGATATGCGGAGGCAGCTTAACTGATCGAATCCGCAATGAAGAAGTACACAGAATGGTAGATACTAGCGAGGATGTCACGATGAGAATGAACAAGAACGTGTTCAGCTGGTTTGGGTACGTCGAACGAATGAGTGATCAAAGAATGGCAAAAAAGATTTACGATGGAAAAGTGAGTAAGAGGTAGAGGGTGACTTCGGTTGACCTTCGAAAACACAGTATCAAAGATACTGGAGGAAGGTCACGTACAAACCACGAGGACCCCGCAGAGGGCATGTATGAAAAGGTAGTAGTAGTAGTAGTAGTAATCGTAGTACTCTTAAGAAAAGAGAACGAGATGATATTATGTGACTCTTAAGTCCCGTATTATAATATAATGATATCACAAAAGATTTAAAAATATATCCCATTAACTGACTACTTATTAAAATTAAATTCTGAGAAGATGGAGGAACTTTTGGTTATTTATTCGTAGTTTGACATCGATGGATTCAGCACATATGCGCACATACATAAACTCTCTCACTGACACACACACACCACCATCATACGTCATCACTTTAATAATGTTTCTTTTGTTTGTATACTATTTGTGTTTCATTATTATTTTTACTACTATCTTCTTTTTTTTAAATAGTTTTTTTATGCTTAGTTTTAGTTTAATAAAATTACTAAATAGAATGACGCTTGTAAGGCAAGCATTGATAACTGCTACACGGTTTAAAGCTAATGTAAATTTTATCACTATAAGTTGTTTTTTTGTCATTTTCTTGTAATCTGTTATAAAATATTATTATTAGATATTATTTTACGTTACAGATATCTTTATTTTTTTTAATCAAAATATTAACAAACATAATGTAAGAATACAAAAAAATACATCTTTACTAATACTTGAAATGTGCAAGTTCCGTAACAATAGCTTGCTATTGCTTAAGTTCCGTTAAACGGTACTTTACAATAAACAAAGTCTCTCAAGATCTCCAACGTAAAAAAGTTCTCGAAAGCACTTCATTAAAGGAGCGGATACGAGGGCTTTTCACAATTAAATAGCGCCCGCATCGTAGACGCTAATTGGATGAAGCAGTTCTTTCTTGTATAGGTGGTCCATACTGAGATTTTTTATGGATGATTTTATCTGAACTCTGTTTAGTCCAGTGAAAGCCGTAAACATACCAGCCATACACGCTACGGTTTATCAGAGAGGTCTACCTGTGCACGTATGTACGCCTGTACAGTCAACAACGTGTGTGTGGGACTAGACTTGTGCTGTTTTTTGGACCGGTGCAGGTGACCGGCGCAGAATCGAAAATCAATTCTTTCCAGTGACACCGTACGATGTACCTGTGCGTGTGTGTCGGTACTCCGGTCGTACTACAATTTCACATGACTGTATCTCTTTTTTGTATTATAGGAGTAGTCATTGTGAGTAATTATATGTTTTCTCGTCCATTCTAAGATAGTTTTTAAAATTTTCAGGTTCGAATTTTAATTCGTTCAACTCAACCTCAGATTAACTCGCAAGGGGAGTGTATTCACTGCAAAGGCGACTCCAAAGATATTTGCAGTCATATTTAATATCTGCCTTTAGTACTCCTTTGATAAATAAGAATAAAGAAAGGTTATTAAATTTGGTTTCCAATATACAGAACATTTCATTACGGGTACCGCGAGGAGTATTGTTACTTCCTATAAACTTTGCGTTCGCGGTTTGATTAAGAATTTTCTTGAAAAGATGTGATTAGATAATTTGAATCACAATTTCCTCATCAGAATTTTCTTGTCAAAAAGGAAGTCGGCAGGTATAGGATGTGATTAAACTTTCGAACACTTGATAGATTGATCATTTAGACTGACTGGGATTGATAGATGATAGATAACATATAGACCTATATATCTGACTAGAAAATGTCAAATACTTCACGGTTGGTTTTCACCAGACCTCAATAGCTCGTGACTTCTTCTTCTTCTTCTTCTGAACACAAAACATGAATCGTGACACCTGAAAGGTATTTCGAATATCTCAAAATGGCTCATAGGTTATAGTTCTATACTATGAATTTATATTGACACTGACAAATACTTAATTTAATGTTATGGATAACTATTTTACCTTGAGATTTCATCCATTCACAGTTTCGATCATCGCGGGGGCTCTGACAGGTTTTTAATTTTATTAATATAAGGAGAAACTAATTCCATTCCAATACTTTTATTGTGTTTGTATTTATTGTTCATTTTTATACACTAGTGACTTGACCACGGCTTCAGTCGTTTGAATTACACATATTTATTTATATTGCAAACATTTATAACATTTTTTATATTACACTAAAATCATTATTTACTTTATTTTTTACCCTTATTAGAACTTTAATTTCCTAAATAAATAGAAACATAAATAATTTTTTAGACTTTATTAACAATATTAAGTACATTTTCGTCGTTTTTTTGTATCTTTTCTATGAGCACTGCATTGGAAACCAAGATAAAAATTATTCTATATACACTTGTATCGTTTTAGGCTTTTTATAATTACAATATCAAAATTTATTTACTTCTATAGGCAGGAAATAAACCGATGTAAGATGTAGTTCCAGATCCTAAGTTATTATCACCAAAAAAATCTCTCTCCTAGTCCTAGTCTTGTTCTAGTTCTTGTGTTATTCACGAACATACAAAGAATCATTTAATCAATTAATATTTAAAATATTCAATATATAATTATTGTAGTTAAATTGCATAACAGTGTGTGTGGCTTAGGTCTTCATGATGCAGTGGGACCGCGTATGACTGGTAAACGCGATGATCGTGTGTTCGATTCCCTCTCGGGGAAATCAATCATTTTTATTTCCCCCTTTAAGTTGAGGCCGTCGTAGGGCATAAGTGTGCGTCGGTAAATGCGAAAGCTCTGGGCTCAATTTCCATTCTGGGCAATTAAATATTTTAGATTTTTATTCTTCGCTCTGGTAACGATTCAAAGCGTTGCGTTAGGTTCCTCCATTCAATCCGTGTCATAATACCAGCTTTTGAAGTTCACTCTGTCTATCCTGCTATGTGTGGGATACAGCGTGAAGCTACAAACAAAAGTAAAAAATAAGACAACTCACTCAACATACAACATCTTGAATTCGGGCGGAAAGTAAACAATACGAGTAATTGTCTTCAGGCAAGGTCCATTAAATTTATTACATGAAGGTATAGAATTCAATCTTTTACTTTCATTAAAGTATCTAAATGTCGAGGAGCTCCCAATCAAATTGAATTCCCATAGTAAGTGTTAACTTTAGTAAATTACGTATGTTATACAACTCTTGGAGTATCAATATAGTATTAACTTATTAGCTAGTTTAAGCTTAATTTTTAGTACAATATACCATTAGATATATATATATATATATATATATATATATATATATATATAACTAGCGTAATTGGTGTTTTTTTTTTATTTTGTTTATATATTGTTTTTTTTTCTCCTCATGTTATTTAATAAACGTAAAAGAAAATATCACCATCATTTAAAACACTGGAGAGACTTCAGTAGATTAGCTTCAGAAAGCTGTTGCAGGGTAACATTAAATACCTGATCTGACGCAATGCGGCATAGCACCTAATAAGAGAGGAATATGCGATTGATCTGAATAATAAAGTACATCTAGCACTACATTTACTGCTAATAGATACGTATCACGTCAGCATAAAAAAAAATTATATATAAATATATATTTCGAACTTATAAGAAATGTATATGAAATACAACAATCTTAAAAGATATGATGATGCATAAAAATTTGTAAATTTCATCAAATTTTAGACAAACTGTTAGTTTCTTTAAAAAAATACTATATGAATATTGAACTGTTATTTGTTTTTAGTGTGCCATTCCGCTGGCCAGCTCATGAAATTTGGCACAGATACAGCCCACATTCCTAAAAGGGACGAACGCTGTAAATTTTTAGTTTTTACTTTTATTTAAAGCGTGAATGTCAATGTGGTGATACTACTATTTACTGATGATGCTACTTCTTACTTTTGTCCTTAAATAATATGAAATTTAAATAAGTATCTAAGACTATACTCACGTTAAATAGGTATTTATAACTATAGTATAAATTCCATTTAATATGATTATTGTTTAAAATATAAATAAGAAAATATTTAGATTATGAAATATTCAAATTTAATGCTTTGAAATTTCCAATAAAAGAGTTTCTAGTATAAGATATAGAAACTGCCTTCGGTTGAAAATCAGCTCTTTGTGATGTTAGATCGCCGTGAAACCTGCACATTATGCGGTCAAGAACGACCAACTTTATTTTCAAGCCTTTCTTTGAGATCGAAAGCATGCATGCGATTTTCATGAAATTTTACAAATTTCTTGAAATTTTCTCAGTTCGTCGGTGGGCCGAGCGCATTTTCTGCATATTGCCACCTACTTATCTGCCTGCTACTGAGTAGAGTGCAAAAGCTTATTTACCTCTGTAGCGTTTGGAAAGTAACAACCCATCTCTGTAGCGCTTCGACACGTTTATTTTTATTTTATTTTTTTATACTTTTAGTATAAATATTTCTTTAGTCATGCTATTACCAAAATACATTTCGAAGAATGTGAATAATTGTATGAAATAAAATCAAAATCGAAAATAACTTGATGCATCAAAGATATCTGTTTCGAAATCCATATCTTGATCGCGAATTGATATTAATATGCATGATATGACATTTCTTTGTAAGTTGGTAGGAGTTCTTCGTTTGATACGACTAGATGTTCTGAGCGAAGATGGGGGAAGGTGTGGCTGGGGTGCGATCGATATTGCAGGGCGCAGGCGCGGGTTGGGACCGTGGTGGAAGTCGGAAAACGTGTTAGTCCGCCAACAGGCAGACACGACAGTGAGCGGCTAGTCCGCTCGCGGCGGAAATATGATTTCGAAACGACCGCGCCACTTGCGCAATGCCGCGCTCATCTTGGTGTTCACGATGACTTGCCTGCCGCACGCAGAGCACGCCGCGTAAGTAATAGCTTTATAGTAGCAATTGCAGTGGATTTTTGCCTTTATATATTAATTTTTTTTTTCAATTGAATTATTTTATTTGTTTACTAGCGGCCCGCCCACGGCTTCGCCCGCTTAAAATACATGATTATTGATTTAAGCAGAATTGATTGACAACTATAATAAAATAACATAAATAAATAAATCAGCTTCACGCTGTATCCCGCACATAGCAGGGTAGGCAGAGGGAACCTAGTGTTAAGACACTCCGTTCCCCACTTTCTGCCGAATTCTGGAGGCATTGCTTGTTGAGTGGCAG
>DWQW01008128.1:0-14251 GCA_018249695.1 Heliconius erato demophoon
GGAACAGATTTACGGGCACCAGCCTCCTGGTCCCTCCTGGTCCGCGGACACCGCATTGTGCGCCGCGTCGTATTCATACGTCAACACTCAATTTATTAACCACATCTCCACTTGCAGTTGTGAAAATGGAACCATCAATAATATAACCCTTTTTGCTTTCGTAATAAGATATACGGTGGAAAATGTGGATTTTTTTATAGTATAGGTTTAAAATTCGCGAGATGTATGGAGACTGTTTCTTTCAATAGTAAATTTATTGGTTAAGGGGATTTAATTACAAACGATCTAAGTAATTGCTTTATTGATGGTATTATCGGATGCAGAACTGATAATCTCTTTGATTTTAATGTGGTGATAAGGGCTTTGGTTGGGAATCGTCTAGGTAATGTTTATTTGTAAAGTAAATAAAAAAATAAAAAAAATAAAAAAAGTAAAATTGTTCTTTAATAACCCTAGAAAACTGCTACAAGAAGTAGGCCAATAAAAATTATTCATTATTTTATGTAACATCTAAAGCCTTCGAGGTGGCAATGTCTTATTATGAATGTGATGGTAGTGGATTTGGTTCCCGTTTGGAGTCATTAATTATGTACCATTTCCATTTCCTCATTATGGTAACGGTCTGGCAACTGATAGCAAAGCGCGGCATTGAGTTACGAAACTTAACACGCAGTGTCTCAAGAATTCGGCGGGAAATAGGGAATAAAAGTGTAATAATTGGAACAGAGCGTCTTTACAATAGGTTCCCTTTGCCTACCCAGTGTGCGAAACAGCGTGAAGCTACAAAAAAAAATGATTTAAACCAAAAACTATTAAAGGTTTAGCCGATATATTATGAAACTTAATGTTTTTGACTTTTAAATCGCTTATGATCTGTTCCTTCACTAACATATCCTTAGTCCCTACACAACATTCCATACATCACACTATACCTAAGGAACTTTGTAAATATTTTCACGTTGAATTGTTATCAAAAATCAAAGTCCTCGGATCCACCAGCCGTTGTATCCCGATCATCTATCCCGATAGCCATCTGTAACCGATGAGTAACGTGATACACTATTGTGTTGTCTTCCAGTCGTTCACGTAATTGACTAGGATTTAAGTTACTGTACACCGGAACCGTTCGAGGGATGGTTTTCCGGCAGAAAATGTTATCTTTTTTCTTTTTGATAAGAATTTTATCTATTGATAAGAATATTGTTTTCTTATCGTTTATATAATAATCGAAGTATAGTAGAAAAATGATCAGTTTCTCGCTGTAAGCTGTAAGATATTTATTTTGAAACAGCATCATCTGGAATACCTAAATATCTATATATATAAAAGGACACATACCTGACTGACTGAGGTAAGACACACGTACAACCGTAACCGCTGTGCGTAGAAACGTGAAATTTGGACAGACATTTTTTTTCATAATCTGGATATCCACTAAGAAGGGTTTTTGAAAAATTTTAACCCTAAAGTATAGCGCGCATTAGTGATTTTTGTCACCGTGACTGTTGCGTCACTGTCACCGTGTACATCACCCTAAATGAAGGTGCATTTGGATACGTGACAATTGGGTGACTTTTTGTCCGCGGGGGATGGCAACACGCCCGTGACGCAACTGTCCTAAAGGGATGAAATGAAAGTTGAAAGTTTGTATGGTATTTTTAAATCGGCAACGATTTTTATAAAATTTGAAATTCAGACTTAAAAATATTTCATTAAACACTTGTTTCATGGTTTTTTTATAATTCAGGGGCTAAGGGTTCAAATCAGGGATTGAAAGTTTATATGGAAAAGTCTTTAAATCGCCACCAGATTTTTATAAAAAAATAAATTCAAACTCTTAAAAATATTTTATTAAACACGTGTTTCGTGGTTTTTTAAGTATTCACTCCTAAGGGTGTAAATAAGCGGGTGAAGCTGCGCGCGTCCACTAGTTTAATAGTTAGCAAGGAAATTAAATCCTAAACTGATAAACAGCTAATGGTAAACAGTTCAACTGTTTTTGTAAGGTGATAGTGTCTCTAATGATCAATTAAGTTATATTGAATTTTTATTTACCTTTTTCTGTACTTACTAAAAGGTATAAATGTCGCTTTCTTTTATCTAAACTACAAAATAAGAGATAAAGAGAAAAACAATATATAAACAGTCTTTATTAACAAAAAATCTATTTACAAAATAGAATAATTTTTTTGTTGATGAAGACTGATTCGCTTTTGCGACGTACTGAAACTGACGGTTGTGAAGAAAATTATATTTTAATGGAGTCGTCGATATCTGTGTAATACGCTTATGTATATATCTATATCCGATCAGGTAAAAAGTATAAGTTGTGTTTTTTCTTTTTTAGCTTCACGCTGTCCGTACATGGACATAGCAGGGTAGGCAGAGGGAACCTGGGAACCTAATGTTAAAACACTTCTATTCTCCATTTTTTGCCGAATTCCTGAGACATTACGTATGCCTAATGGTGAAATTTAACGCTGTTCTTTGCCTTTCTAATGGAACATATAAGTGAAAATATTAAATATTTCATTCAATCGAAAGAAGTAGATCCCATAAGTATCGATTTTACAGGGGCGCGTTTGTGCTCCTGCTCCACGACGGCCTTTACGGTCGAAAATATATAATAAAATGTTATGTATAACTTTACAGTTGAGAAGAGAAGAGAAATAGAGTTTCACTCGATACGTAATATCAGAGACATTGCGTATTGAATCAAAATTCCAACAAACGGAATTTTAAAGACCCTGCTTACCCTCCAAAAATAGTACTTTTGTAACAAAAATCAAAATCCGTAGAGTATACCTAACTTATCTATTTAAAATGTTCTTTCTCTTTATCTCTTATCGCGAAAATCAAAGAATCCAATCATAAAAAAGGACATACTATAATTATTTGTGTAATTACTTCCCCGGACACGGCTCTCGGTTGTATAATAAATCAATTAACCAGCATTCTCATTAACATTGCACTAGCGTTATCGGGAACCAAACCGGGTACCGGTCGTCGCGTGCGCACGGTGAAAGTGTACCCGCAACATATCGTTCGATAGTGTAAGGACGTTTAATGCTTTAAAGGAAGTATTTTCTATTATTAGTTTGGAAAATTTAAATTAAGTTTATATTTAGTATAGGGAAATCGTATCGTATCGTGTTGTGGTGAGTCGTGTCGTCTGTAAACGTAATAGGTTGTGGGTTCGATTCTTACTCGAGGAAATTAAATATTTTGTGTTTTTTATTTTCTCGCTCTGGTAACGAGGCAAGGTACGATGCTGTGTTCTGTGACATAAAACGCAAAGTTTCTGGATATATGTAGAAAGTAGAGAACGGAAGTGTTTTAATAGGAACGGAGTGTCTTAAACCTAGGTCTCCAGGTTTCTTTTGCTTACCCTGCTTTGTGCGGGAACAGCGTGAAACTAGGAAAAGGAATCGAACCCACAGCCCTCGTTTTTCTGTTTTGGTGAAATGAAAATATTTAAGTTGTTTTCGCTCTGGCAAGATACAACGTGGTAAGGTTCCTCAAACATATGAGTTCTAGGAAATTAGGCGGATAGTGGAAAACAATAAATATTATTGGAAAGTTATTAATTTCTATAAATATTTGAAAAAATATAATATTTAACATTATCAATTCACAAATTAATTAATCTGATTTTAAAGGAATAAAGATTCTTAATTTCTATACAAACCATGTAATAACATTAAACACGTATAAAACGCAAACTAAAGATATCACAAACCCAAGTTACCATTGATTTTATTATAGGCTAAGGTATTAAAATAGGAAAATTACTTTATAGAGAGTATATAGTATGTAATAGTGTAACACAAGTAGGCCTGATAAGGGCTGTCAGTGCGGGCCGCGGACACCGCGTCGTGATAAGGGAGACAGGCCGACGTGCGGATATGTTATATTAATAATTTTATTATTATTATTTTTGTAATAAATCATCGCCTCAATACTCTACATCTCTGCATATTGGTGCGGAGGATCTACTAGTATGGAAATATGGATATTTATTTATATCTATAGTGGTAAAGTTGTGGATGTTAGGATGTGAACTTAACGGAGCGCCAAACGCTACGGTCTCTACATATCTCTTTCGCCTCGTCTACTGTTATCAACCTCTTCATATATGCCCTCCGAGGAGTCCTCATGCTTTTTACGTGACCTTCCTCCAGTATCTTTGATAGTGTTGTGTCGAAGGTCAACCGAGGTCTCTCCCTATATCTCTTACTACTCACTTTTCCATCATAAATCTTTTTTGCCATTCTTTCATCATTCATTCGTTCGACGTGCCCAAACAAGCTGAGTACGTTCTTCTTCATTCTCACCGTGACATCCTCGCTAGAACCTGCCATTCTGTGTATCACTTTATTATGGATCCGATTAGCAAAGCTGAGGACTGAGAACTCCGCATGTAGGATGTGATTTAGGAAATTACAATCTGTTCTTCATTTTGCTCGTTAAATTTTTCCAGATTGGAGAAATGAAATTAATTAAAATTTTGTCGGTTTGAGGTTTGTATCAACAAATATCACCTTACCGTTAGAACCTATTTCATTAAATCACAATGTAATAATGAAATAAAAAGTAATAATGAATTATCATCATTATTATTTTTTATTTATTTATTTTAATTATTTTTTCATTCATCATTATATTTAATACTTTATTACAGTGCCGTGACTTATACATCTAATAAAAAAAAATATTATAATATATTAATATAATAATTTTAGGTAATCTCTCCGGGTGATTCTTCTTTTATAATTAAAAGAAGAACCACCACGCCTATACTAAAATTATACTCTTCTTTTTCATATATATAATAATAATTTTAACTTAAAAAAAACTCAAGAAGAATCTTGTTCAAGGCAAGAGCAGCACTCTTCCTCTGGCCTATATTTTCAGCAAGCAGTATCCCCTTGGGCGGAAAGTAGAGAATGAAAGAATTTACTATACTGATCAAACAAAGTGAACGAAATAATAAAATAGAAATCTAGTGCCATTAAAGCTATTAAAAGTTATGTCATAAGTTCGTATACAAACATACATACATATGTATATTATAATGATGATGAGTTGAGATGTTGTCAGCGTCCAGTCGGCGCTGCGCGATAAAGTATGGACAACCACTCTAGTTACTAATGTTCAAAACTGCTATTGAGTTATATATTAATTTATTAGTATTTTAATATATCTGTACTGTTATTTTTTAATTAATCGGGAAGCAAGAATGAATGTAAATACATTCTTAAAAGTAAGTGATTGTAATTGAGATATCATTTTTCAAGTTATCCATAGTAATAAAAAGGAAAATATACATTTTAACAGTGTAAAATTATGTTTCCGTGTATGTAACCTAAGACTTAACTGTAATTAAATACTTTAACTGTAGTTAAGGTAGTTAGTTAACTGTAGAAAGTTAAAATACTTTAACAGTAATTAAATACTTTAACTATAGTTAAAGTATTTAATAAACATTGAAATAAAACTATTTGTCAGCAGAATTTACGCAAATAATATAAAAATGGACTCAAATTGAGTAAAAATCTGGGGCGTCATTAGTTCCCCAAAAAGTTCCTCCCCTCACTATATGGTAATTGCTGAGTAGCGGAGCTAAACACCGCGATCTACCAGAACAGGAAAGTGAAAATAAATTTATTAAAATCTTTCTCCGGCTGAAAATCAAACTGACAACGCATTAACAGCCAATCTGCGTCATGACGACCTTAACCATTATATACAATTAAAACACGTTAGGTATAGCGCGCATTAGTGATTTTTGTCACCGTGACTGTTGCGTCACTGTCACCGTGTACATCACCCTAAATGAAGGTGCGCGCATTTGGATACGTGACAATTGGGTGACTTTTTGTCCGCGGAGGATGGCGACACGCCCGTGACGCAACTGTCACCGCGTCCATAGGTTTGTATGCCCGTGCGCGCATTAGAAACTAAATGTCACTTCATGCCCCCTTCACCTTGCGGTTTCCATACTAGTCGTCTTCCGCATAAACAAGAAACAGCAGCGTGCAGCTCCGATTTTTAATTTCAAGAATGGCGTCAATTTCATCTCCAAGGCAAAACCTGTGTTTTCATGAAGATGAAATAGACAACGACATACTGATTGACTAAATTGAGTTGAGGCCGTAGCTCTGTGACAAATCCTTAAACGATTATTTTTTCTACGTTTGCTTTTTTTTCTATTTCTTAATATAAGTGCACAGACAACCATATCTTGGAAATTCATTTTATCAAATGTAAAAAATTTCGTCACTGTCACCGCAAGTGCGCGCAGTCGCGAAAAGCATGGTGACATGACAGTGACAAAGAATTTATTGTCACCGTGACAAAAGTCACCAATGCGCGCTATCCCTTATCAAGCTTTCATTAGAAACATTATCAGCTTCACCCTGGATACCGCAAACAGCAGAGTAGGCCGATGGAACCTAGTGTTAAGACACTCCGTTCACCACTTTTCGCCGAATTCTAGACGCATTGCGTGTTGAGTGGCGGCACACAACGCCGCGCTTGCCTCGACAACAGAGCAAAGAAATGATAATACAAATTTAAACAAACATTTCATCTCGTCGAATGGAGATCGAACCCACAACCAGTCGATTTTACAGTCCCACTTTGAGCCCCTGCGCCACGACTGGCCTCATTAGAGACATTAATTGTCATTTAACCAAAGCTTAAACCACTATGTAGTTTTATATGCGCATAAAATAATAAGTAAGTTAGACCGTTAACTCGATTATTCGAGTCCACATGATTATACTATAAAAGCTGGTATGCAAATACTTTCATACATGTTTTAATTAAAACGCTCATTCGCTTAATGCTACCAATTATGCTTCGTGGTTATCGTAGACACGGTGAAAGTGGATTCGATTTATTTATTGTGGAAATTCTATATATTATAAGTAATTGATGTCGTCGTGGCACAGGGCACAAGCGTTTGTAACGCGACGGGTGTGAGTTCGTTTCCCATTCGGGGGAATGGGTTATTTATATTAATATTTTCATTTATTCGCTCTGGTACCAAGGCAAAAGCGCGGCGTTGAGTTCAGCCCTTCGAAACGCATTGCCTCGAAAATTTGGCGGAAAGTGGGGAACAGAGTGTCTTAACTCTAGGTTCCCTCTGTCTATCTTGTTATATGCGGGATACAACGTGTAGCTAAAAAAAACATTGCACGTTTTTTGATACATCATTTAAATATGTGTGAATAGTCTGTGATAAGACTACTTACAGTAGCACTAGAGAAGACTATAGGCAACCTTTGATTGTCTCCTGCAATGTAACAAAACGTGCAAATACGTCTTTGTTGCACCAAATATATCACTCATATATATATTTTTCTTATACCGTGCGTTTTCCACAGCGGAAGATCGTATTTTATTTTTAAAAACAAAATCAATATAATAACAATTATTTTTATTATGGCGCAGTGAGACAGTTTCAGACTGTAAATGCGATGCATGCGGGGTCATATACCCGTTCGGGGAAATGTAACATATTCATTTCCGGACCAGATGCGGCGTTGTGATCCGCTACTTACGCAATCATTCTGATTGTATTGAAAAGTGAAGAGAGTGTCTTGCATTTCTCGCTACCTATCTTGATTATACAGATCAGCGTGAATCTAAAAAAAAGCTAATATTGTTTAAATAAAATCCTAACTGATTTTTATATTTTTCTCAAATATACATTTTATAACATCATAATAAAACCAACTGTACTAATCTTCATACTACAATTCTCTGTTATTTATAGATGTAAGGGGCGCAGTTTTATATCTTCTTACCTTAATTGAACTATTTAATTATGTACGTATATTGAGTCTCACCTATTACTTTTAATGCATTTAGTAATAGATTGCTAATCTCTCTCTCTCTCTCTTTCTCTCTTTATGGCTTGTAATAAATCTCTATATAAATAAGCTAATATATATCTTTATATAAGAAGTCCCACGTGTAATGAAATGATATGGTAACTAGAATCGCCAAGAGAAGTCAGTCGTGGTGCAGGGGCACAAGCGTGCGACTGTAAACGAGACTGGTAGTGGGTTCGATTCCCACTCGAGGAACTAAAATATTTAATGAGTTATAATTAAGCTTTCCTCGCTTTGGTAACGAGGCAAGCGCGGCGTTGAGTTCCGCCACTCACGAACACAAAAACCGGAGACAGATATACTGGAATATATCAGCTAAAGTATAAGAAATCATGTTTGTGGCAACGCCCCTTTTCCTAGCCATGACTAAGTGTGCTGAACGTCTTTTCCGGTAAGATGAACGATCACATTTAATCATATACTCAACAAATGCACTATTGCACCGTCAATTAGTAAATAAATACTTTTTTAGCTAGGTTCCCGGGTTCCCTCTGCTTACCCTAAGCGGAACCCGGGAACCTAGTAATAAATCACTTTGTTCACATTAAGACTCTGCCAGACCCGCTGAATTCTCGAAGCATTGCCTATTGAGTGGTAGAACACAACACCCCGCTTTACCTAGTTACCATAGCGAGGAAATGAAAATATTAAATATTTCATTTCCTGAAGTCGGAATGGAACCCACACACCCACCACGACTAGCCTAAATTTAAATCACACCCTATGACCTTATTTTATATTCCATTATATATATAACATATTTCACACACTCGTGTTCCATATACGCTAACATATCGACGTATACGAGTCAACCTCTTTCGCTTCTTCCAATGGTAACCTTCTTTTGACGCATGCTCAGGAGAATTGCTCATGTGAGTTGCTTTTAGACTATACATATATTTATATGTATCTATAGATATACCTACTTTATGTTAGAGCGAAGTAGTATATGAACATATGTTATGTATTCAATTATCTAATATGATACCGTTGTGGGTTCGATTCTCAATCGAAGGAATGAAATATTTTATAAAAAAAATCAGCTTCACGCTGTATTCCGGACACAGCAGGGTAGGCAGAGGGAACCTAGTGTAAGACACTCCGTTCCCTACTTTCTGCCGAATTCTGGAGGCATTGCGTGTTACCAGAGCGAAGAAATGGAAATATAAATTCAAGTAAATCTTCAATCAATCATCACCTCGAGTGGGGATCGAACCCACAACCATTTGGTTTACAAGTCACACTTTGTGCCGCTGCGCCACTACTGGCCTCGAAAATATCTTCAAAATATTTTATATTTTCATCATTTTCTCACTCTCAATTTCGTTACAAAACCAATGCTTAGAGACTTCAGCGGAAAGTGGGAAATGGAAGTGTCTTAACAGAACGAAGTTGCTTAAACTCTTCACAATAGGTTCCCAAGTTCCCTCAGCCTCCACTGAAAATTATAAAAAATCTACAATTTACTAAGGTAGTAAGCTTCCTTCGTGACATTAACCAACTTGGATAAATGCAGACTTCAAAGTGAAACAAAGAAAAAGAAAACAACGTAAAGATAATTTACTTTGTGAAGGTAGTTCATACTTGAAGCATTGTTAAGGACTTTTGTTCTCGTTGTAATAATATCATAGAGATCCGTCCAGTATGTACTGTGTCGATTTTTTTATGAAATTTACAAGATTAATAATAAAAGCTTTTTAAAAAAATTGGACCGTTTTCAAATATGTATCCGTTGGTACATGTTAGTGATAAGACACTTCGTTCCCATTAAAATATTTCGAAATCCGTCTTTCCGCCGAATTTTAGAAGCATTATATGTTGAGTGGTGGAATTCAACGCCGCGTTGTGCGTCATATTCTCAGAACCACGAAAAATTAAAATATTAAATATTTAATTTCTTCGAGAGGAAATGAAATCTATAATATTCTGTCGCGTTTCGCAGTGCCACTACAGGTCTGACTAGAAACATTTAGATACCCATATCTCAAAAACTCGACTTATACGTCGAATAAAAAACAAATTTGCAGCTAAATAACTGATATAATGTTACTAAGGCAAAGCGCGGCGTTGAGTTCCGTCACCCAGCACGCAATGCCTCCAGAACACGGCGGAAAGTGAGGAACGTGAGTGTCTTAACACTAGATTCCCTCTGCCTACCCTGCTGTATGCGGGATACAGCCTGAAGCTGATTTAATTGTTTTTTAATGTTACTAAAAGAACATCACATCATTATTTCAAAGGCAATAAACACAAAAACTCCATTTCCACATAAAACTATTTATAACCAATACCTAAACTTAATCCAGCCATAATCCTCTAGTAATATTAATAAGGCTTGCATATTAATTATGTTAACAAGATCTGAGTAGCGATCGCACTTATCTCTAGATCGAACCTGCACTGTACGAGGTAGAGGAATTAAATCAATATTATCTTATCTGCTGCTACCACATACTCGTATGTATGTGGATCTCGTTAGTGGCCTTCGATAGTTATATGGATTTAATATGGTTATATGTTAGTGTTTGGTATTATAAATGGAAATTTAATAATATTGCTATGTATAGTTGTTTTAGCTTCACGCTGTATCCCGCATATTGCAGGTTAAGCAGTGTTAGGACACTCTGTTTCTCACGTACTGCCAAATTTTCGAGGCATTGCGTGTTGAATGTTGGAACTCCACTACGGGTTTTGATGCCAGAGCGAAGAATTCCCCCGAATTGGTATCGAATCCACAAGGGCCGTGTTTACAGTCACCAGCTTATACCATTGCGTCGCTGCGGTGTCTTCCTTTGCTATAATTATATGGTTTATATAAGCAAATTTGTTAGTCATTTTGTGTATTATATTGCAAAATTTAACGCCGCATTTTGTCCAGTACGAGGAAAAGAAAATAATGGAATGAATATCATACTAGTACAAAGCGCGGTGTTAATTCGGTTTCGATGTGAAAAATGAGCAGAATGGCCGGAAATGTTTCAATGAGAACGGAGTGTCCTAACACTAGGTTCTCTCTGACTAACCTGCTGTTTGCGTGTTACAGCGTGAAACACGTGTTAACACTACTTAAATAGAACCAAACAACCCATACGAGTGTAATTTTCTATATACTCACACACACGTGACCAGCCTCCCGCCCCGGGACACTTTCCAATACGGCGTCGTAACTACAATGGGTGCACCTACACTTCATGTAGAAAGTGCATTTGAGCTTGGCCACTGATCGTTTCGACTTGGTTTAAATTTACTTTGAAATTGTGGCATATAGCACAAAATATAGAATTCTTGTGTGTTGAGTCGCGGAACTCAACGCCACGTTTTTTTGTATCAGAGCAAAGAACAGAAACTATTTATAAATAATAATTTTATCCTGCGAGTGGCGATCGAAGCCACAACCATCGTTTTACAGTCACACGCTTGTGCCCCTGAGCCACAAGGACCTCAATATGTAATATATTTTTAAATCTTTGTAAGTTTTTGGTAGGTATACTCGTATTTATAGACTTTAATAATTATGATTTTATTTTTATTATTTTATGCCTTTATTATTATTCAATTGGTTTGCTGGCAAATTGGGGATTGGCGGAACTCAACGCCGCAAATAAAACACTTAAAATCCCACCCGATAATAAGTAGTCATTTTATAATGAATTCTAAGCATAAGCTAAGACCTCAATTATAAAATTATAAAAGTAACTTATAAAAATGACATAATTTTAAGTAACAAAAGTGCACAAACAACTAACAACATTAACGTTGAACATACACGTAACGTATGTAAATGACAGACAACATTTTTGATGTTATTGATATTTATTAATACAAAACAAATTTAGATTACAAGAAATATGAAAGAGTTAATGAAAATAATCATTTTATTCCTAAAATATTTGTTAAAATGAAAGATGGATAAGTCAAATATTTTAAATGAAACTACACAGCTACAAAAAAACGCATATTTATATATGTAATATTTTAAATTGAAACATTTTTTTAAAGTGTCTTAATGAGAACGAAATGTGTCAATACTATGTTTCTAGGTTCCCTCTGCCTACCCACTGGTAACACATTTTTTTGGAAACCCAACGTTTTAAACACTATACGAGAACGTCGTGTATATATGATTAATCCAGTTAAAAGTTTATTCTAAAAAATTTTACATATTTTTAACGCGAAAATCAAAATGACTAATATAATCAAGTAGTTTTCGTAGTACAATAGAAAGTTAGTACCGGACAGGGAGCCCGCGGACATGTTCTAGTGTGCATCGAATGCGCGCCCTGGTCTACTGATTTGCATAAGTTAGAGCTAACTGTGATTTACATTAGTTTAGTGTTGGTACGTATTAATACCTAAAAAAAAAGTTAAGTATCTTTTTTTTTATTAACTTCACGCTGTATCCCGCACACAGCAGGGTAGGCAGAGGGAACCTAGTGTTAAGACACTCCGTTCCCCACTTTCTGCCGAATTCTGGAGGCATTGCGTGTTGAGTGGCAGAATTCAACGCCGCGCTTAACCTCGACACCAGAGCGAAGAATTGGAAATATAAATTTAAGTAAATATTTCATCTCCTCGAGTGGGGATCGAACCCACAATCAGTCGGTTTTGCAGTCACACCTTGTGCCGCTGCGCGACGACCGGCCTCAGTACTTAAAGTAATGATATTAATTTAATTTTATGATATTGAATGTGGGGAACGGAGTGTCTTAACACTAGGTTCTCTCTGCCTACCCTGCTGTATGCGGGATACAGCGTGAAGCTGTTTTTTTTATGATATTCGAGGCCTGTAGTAGTGGGGCAGGGGCACAACTGTGTAATTGTAAACAGATTTCGGTGGAAAATGTGGTACGGAGAATCTTAGCACTAGGTTTCCTCTGAAGCTGAACCTAATGATGATCAAACGATCCCTTTGAATTTATTCAGTGTTAAATATCCCCTGCCACTCCGTTCCCTATAAGACATTATTTATTCAGAGAATAGAGTTCATATTTTATTTTTAAATTTATTTGTTTTGACAGTTATAGGTTCGATTCCCACTAGAGGAAATGAAATATTTATTTAAATTTATATTTCCATTTCTTCGCTCTGCTTCTTAATACTAACATTAAGTTAACCTAATATATTACTCAATGAATTACCAACTTCCCTTAATAGTCCACTAAGGGAAATTGAGTCAGCCCGTCCAAATTTTTCAACGTTCCCAACAAGACCATGTTTGTATAACAAATAATTATATTCACAAGGCGCGATCATATAACGACTATACACAACTAGGACGTGTGTGGGCGTTCCGAAAGCACACTATAATATTTATTTATATGAATGTAATTGATGAAAATTGCACAGCACTGTCGGGTATTCGGAGTTATGACCTGAGCTGGTACTTTATTTACTCTGACCTAATTGATAATGATATCTTAATTTATAATTAAATTTAAATTAAATCAGCTTCACGCTGTATCCCGCATACAGCAGGGTAGACAGGGACCTAGTGTTAAGACACTCCGTTCCCGACTTTCTGCCGAATTCTGGAGGCATTTCGTGTTAAGTGGTAGAACAAGTCAGTTTAACAGTCACACTTCGTGTCGTTGCGTCATGACTGGTTTGGATCATAATTGTTATAATATAATATCATAATTTATATTTTTCAAATTGATTTCAGGTTCAGCACCGATGGATCGATGCTATTATGAAGGTTGCTGGATTTGACTGGCTGAGGAAGGCAGAGGTTTGGCGCACCCTGGGTGCGGCTTAAGTCCAGCAGGGAATACGAACAGGTTGAGATGATTGATTGATAGATGAAATAAAAAAATAAATCAAATTAATCAGCTTCACGCTGTATCCCGCACACAGCAGGGTAGGCAGAGGGAACCTAGTGTTAAGACACCCGTTCCCCACTTTCTGCCGAATTCTGTAGGCATTGCGTGCTGAGTGGCAAAACTCAACGCCACGCTTAACTTCGACACCAGAGCGAAGAAATGGAAATATAAATTTAAGTAAATATTTCATCTCCTCGAGTGGGGATCAAACCCACAACCAGTCGGTTTTACAGTCACACCTTGTGCCGCTGCTCCACGACTGGCCTGGATAGATGAATTATTTTAATTTTTAAATCTATAAGCAATTCTATACGCTATGATTCCAGGAGCATTTACAGTCACACTTTGTGCCCATACGCCACGACTGGCCTAAAAAGAAAACATAAATATTTAAAAAAAAAACAAAATTTAAAGTCATATCCAATACATTTATAAAGCTGTTATAAATGCTCGCATGTAGATCTGTGTACGCTACATCAGTCAATTGTTGGAGCTGTCGCTGGTAATGGTGCAGTGATTGCTCCGAGCGAT